>JAMFRD010000014.1:0-79777 GCA_025502685.1 Pascua sp. PH4015B
GGGGCGGAAAGGTGGGGGTGGGGGAGAAGGTGGGTGGGGATGGGGAGGTGGGTGAGGAGGGTGAGGGGCGTGAGGGAGTGGATGAAGACGGTGGGGGCGATGGGGGCGAAGAGGCCGATGCGGAAGCAGGTAGGGGACTGGAGAATGCGGAGAGGGGACGAAAGAGGAGCGCGGGTGAGGCTGGGTTGGACTCGGACTCGTACTCTAGCTCGGACTCGGACTCTGGCTCGGACTCGGACTTGGCCTCGGACTCGGAGTCAAGCTCGGACACAGACAAACCCTCATCATCCTCAGCCGCCCACGCCTCCTCGGCCCCGCCCGACCCCCCGCTCTACCTAGCCCAACACCCCCTCTTCACCCAATTCCCCTTTCTCGAACGAGACATTGCCCTCCCAGACTATGTCTACTCTGACCCGCCCGCGCCGGCAAATGCGCCGTCGTACGTCGCCCCGCCCGACGTGCTGGTGAATGTGTGGATTGGGCCTGGGGATCGGGTTGTGAGTCCCGCGCATACTGTGAGTACTGTGAGTCTACCCCAACCCCTAGGCCCGCTGGGTTAGCCGTGTCTTGTGGCGTGTTTGACGGCAGCTGATGGCAGGACCCGTACTTTAACTGCTACGCCCAGGTGGTTGGGCGGAAGCGGGTGTGGCTTGCCCCGCCCGAAGTCGGGCCTTGGATGCGCGCGTATGGCAAGGGAGGTGATGGCCGTGGTGATGGCGAAGAACCGGGTCCGAGTGGGACAAGCGACCAAGGCCGCGACACTGGCGACGGTCCGAGTGATCAAGTGCGCGACAGCGACGCCACCAACCACCCCGATACCACGGCTGTCCCTGCTCTCTCCGACCCACCCTCTCTACCTACCCTTTCCGACCCCACCTCCCCCCCTCCCGGTACCGACGACGCCGACGACACGTCTAGCGCCCTCGCAGCCGAATA
This sequence comes from Pascua sp. PH4015B, assembly GCA_025502685.1. Taxonomy (NCBI): domain Eukaryota; kingdom Fungi; phylum Basidiomycota; class Tremellomycetes; order Trichosporonales; family Trichosporonaceae; genus Pascua; species Pascua sp. PH4015B. Next base: position 937 of record JAMFRD010000014.1, read on the forward strand.
CATGACCAACACATCAACCCTCCCCCTCCTCCGCCCCGGCACCACGCTCGACGCAGCCTTCCGCCGCCGGTTCCCCGACTACATGGCCAAAGTGTACCCGCACGCCCTCGAGGCCGTGCTCGACCCGGGCGACTTGCTCGTGTTCCCCCCCGGGTGGTGGCATGCGATGCGTGGTGAGGGGGGCAAGTGCTGGAGTGTGTCGTTTTGGTACTAGTGGGTGGGGAGAGGGCTGGGCTAGTTCTAGTTGATGGATGGTGGGTGGGGCGTGTACTTCTGGTGCTAGGATGTGTGGATGGCGAGTGTTGTGCTGTGCTTGCTCTTGCGGATGCATCGTGGGCCGCAGTCTGCCGTAGTTGCTGACGAGCTATTGTAAAGGATTGCCTGTGTCGACAGCACACAAACAGCTGCCGCATTGACAGTGTCTCTGTCCGTCGCTCAAGCCGAATGAACTGGTCACCAGTTGCTGTCTACTCTGTCGCGCTGAGCACTTCACTCCAGAACCCCGCATGCACACATCCTACTATGCCCCAGTCACTACTCCTGGTTGAACTACTGGACCTACAGATGCCTGTCATCACTAACCTACATCATTTCTATGGGCGCTACGGGCGATACAGTTACCTGGTGGCGGCCGACGCCTGGTTCTACGAGAGCACTGAACGGGTGTCAGCAGCGACCCCAGTGAGACTCCAGCTTTGATGGGGACTCCGTCTTACAGCTGGCGTACTCACGAGACATGTTGGCGAGATTGCGTGCAGCTCCCTTGTGGGGGTAACACCTGATCCCGCGAGAGCACTGGAGGGTATCAGCAGGGTTGCTGGTGAGACTCCAGCTCAGCTCAGTCCATCCGAAGTGAGCTGGTGTACTCACAAGACATGTCCCGAGCATGCGAGCAGTTTACCTAGTGGGGGCCGAGGCCTGGTTCCACGAGAGCACTGAGTGTGTCAGCAGTGTTGCTGGTGAGACTCCAGCTTGGACTCGTTTTCAAGCCGATAGCTGGTGTACTCACGAGACATGTCACCGAGCTTGCGTGGCTTGACGAGGTGACGGACAAGGCCGGCGAGGGCGAGAACGACGCACACAATCGCGGCAGCGACGTACGCCCAACCGAGGAAGTTTTGCCGGCCGCCAATCCACGACACGGTCGAGATTTCAATCGACTTTGTGCCGCCAAACTGCTTGACGGGGTAGTCTGGCAGTGTCAGCAGTGTGCGGGGGGTTGCCTTGAGCACCGGCGACTTACTCATGTATGCCGAGACCTGGTATCGGCCCGAGAGCATGACGTCGTTGTCGTTGCGGCCCCACAGCTTGCGGAAGGTCGGGAGGGCGGCGACGCGCATCCACACCTGGAAGTGCTCGTCCTTTGCGAGGTCGGGCCATTCCTTGTAGCCGTCCGGGTAGCGCTCCATCCAGTTGGGGGGAGGGACCGCGTCCTCGGGGTTCATGTACTTGAGCGTCGAGGTATACTGCTTTGCGAGGCCGTGCCACGCAATGTTCTTTTCGCTAAACGTGTACGACGAGTTTTCGGCACCGTTCTGCGTGTTGAGCAGCGTGAGCGAGGGCGAGAACGTGTCGTTGAACACGCTGTTGGCGATCAGGCCGCAGGGGTAGATGGGCTTGTCGTCCCGCACGGTAATGGGCTTGCAGTTGCCGCCGCGAAGGTCCTTTGCAAGCCGCTTCTTGCCAATGAGCTGGTCGGCGTCAAAGCTCTGCACGTAGCGACGGTGGTTCTGGTAATAGTTGGTGAGCTTGTAGTAGAGGAAAACGCCCGGTCCTGTGGGATAGTCAGCAGCGTTCTTCGTCACTCTCGTGCCGCCCGCAACGCACCAAGGTCGTAAGGAACGTCAAACTGGATCTCGCAGTGAGAGCGCTCGCCAACTGCCCCGGAAGAGTCATTCGTGTACCTCCACTGCGGCCTTGCGATCGAAGACTTCTTCACGCTGGAGCCAGCCTTGAGGTTGTCTGCGACAGTTAGCGCCAAGGACACAGGGCATGGAAAGGGGATCAGAGAGGGCCTGGGGCTGGCTGTTGACAACTTGGCAGGCCCTCGGTTGTTGTTGCCAGCATTACTGTGCCTTCCTTCCTCGCTTCTTCCCTCCGCTGGAACATGCCACTCAACGCGCGCGCGCAACTCACAGTTGTAAGATCCAGAGGGCATGTCACCAAAGCTGTCTGTCGGCGCGTCACGGTCACATTGAGTGTAGTTGAGGGTAATGTTTGTGACCTTGCCGCTTCCCCAGATGATAACTGCTCCGATGGGCGCAAAGATGAGACCGATGATAAAGAGCGTTGGGAGCACAGCCTTGGGCGTGAGGATTGGCTGCCACGCCTTGAGACGCTGCTGCTTGAACGCGGTGTCTGGGGGTCAGCTGTGTACGAGGTTGGAGGAGACGCGTGGCGGCTCGGGTCGACACTTCGTTCGGCGCAGTCGGAGCAGCGGCAGAACAGAGCGGTCAACTCGTTCAATGGTTGCATGTTCTCTGCACGACTCGTTGGCATGCAGTGGCAACCACCAATGCGCGCAATGCGGCGTCGTGGACAAAGCGGTGTCCACCACCAGCTTGGCGAGAGACGCAACTACGCCTCCCCGCGTCGCGACCGCGCAGCAGCCCCTACTCACTTGCTGGGCGCTTTGACCATTTGACCTTTTCCTTTGGCTCCTCGCCTTCGGACGGGCGGTCCTTGTTCTTCCTGTTGAAGAGACCCATGGCGGGGGTTGGTGGGTGGGAGTGTGTGTCGAGAGGTCAAGAGATGGAGACTGAAATGCGGTGGTTGCTGTGAGTTCTAGATGTCGCAGATGACAAGAGCCACGCGTGCCGTGCCCGAGGGTTGAATAGCCATTCTGGCCCTTTGGCTTCCCCGCCCTGCCGCACCCTGGTGGCCCTGCGCCCCGGCAGCCATGAAATGACCCACCTGCGTATTTACACCCCAATGACACTGCCAACCCAACGGCGTAGGCAGTGGCAAATAAATTCAAATTAGGCGCACACAGACTACGATTGCAAAGTTGCGCGCCTGGAAGAGACCTATGAATTTGGCATGCCTAAACGGGCACGTGGTTTCGGACCTTCCCTGATCCTCTGTTGGACAGATTTCAAGAAGTGGATGGGTGGTTTGCCAACAACAATTACCGGATCGTGTTGTTTCCATCTTGTTGTTAACACATACACAACATTGTCATGCCAAAGGCAACAAAGAAGAAGAAGGAAAAAGTCGCAGACTTCAAAGTGGGTTCTGGACCAAAGCCTTATCTAACCCAGCAGAAAGCCAAGCTCAAGCTGGGCAAGGGCAAGAAGGCTGCATCAAACGCGACAGACACTTCCTTCAAGGCGCGATGTGAGCCTCCTTCCTTCCTCATTTCCTCCGTCCAACCTGACCTTCCCCCGCCATTGCGACTGACATTCTTTAGCCATCGCTCTACCATCACAAAAACAGCTTTCGCGCGCGCTTGCTACTCAAGCAGAGGCTGAAGATGGCTCTGCCGGACCGTCAAGCATACCCACGACGGCGTCTGGTTTGACTCTCGACGATGTCCTCGTGCAGCTCCGACACGTCAATGCTGGTGTACGCAGAGAGTCGTTGACGCACATGAAGGAAGTTCTCAACGCGGGTGTCAACCTCGGCATTCCTCTGGGTGAACGACACGGCGAGGTCGCAAAGGTCATGCGCGGAGTCGGCGGTCTGCTCGCCGACGACGAGGCACATGTGCGCAAGGCGCTCCTCGAATTCCTTGCCTGGTACCTTGCAAGATTGCCACGGGTGTGTTTGCTGTCGAGAATACGATGACTCTAATAGCTAACGCCACAGGCGACTCTTTCACCCTACCTATCTCTCCTTCTCCTCCAGCTCTCGTCAGCGCTGAGCCACATCTTCCCCGCAGTGCGCATCGACGCGTGCCGGGTGGTCGAGCTCGTCCTCGAGACGCACGCGCCTGATGTGGTCGGGTCGTGGCCTTCCTCGGCATCTCAAGCCACAGCTACTACGGTGCCAACCTCGGGGTCCACAGTCTTCGACGGTCTCCGCTTGAGTGCAGGTCTTGGGGGCGAAAAGGGAGCGAGCACGCAGGCAGGGTTCCGCCTCACACCCGCGTCCAAGCTGGTTATTCTGCGTACGATCACCAAGTTCGTCGCCTCTGCGTTGGGCACCAAAGAAGACGAAATGGAGTCTAGCACCAGGATAGCGCCCGCCTTGGGGACATTCGACCTTGCAGAGCTTGCCCTGTCGGCTGGTGTGCAGTGGTCATTGGGCACGTACGACTGGGCGCTCGAGTGGAATGGCGCCGGTAAACAGCGCCAGGCGCGTGACCTCACTTCGGATGGTGCTCTTGAAGAACTTTCGGTATGTCTGTTAGGTTGTTCGGAAAATACCTAACAGACCAGAGCACATACCTTTCTCTCCACCCTCTGCTTCTCGCAACGTTCATGGAGGCCGCGCCACTTGCCTTTAGCCCGTCATCGTCGGTCTCGGACGAAGTGTCCATGTCGCTCTGCTCAGCAACCACCGAGATGGCATGGCTCTTTGCGTCATCCCTCATCAACGCTCCAGGCTTTGATGAACTGAGTTCAGCGGGCGAGCTGCGGGCGGCCTTTGCCGAGTTCCTCCGTCGCATGACGGCGTGGTTCCCGTTCAGCCGTCCGTCCGAGCCAGACGCGTCGGGCACACTCTTTACGCTCTCCTTGCACTACGCCAAGCTCGCAGCGCTGCTTGCGCCCAAGCCACCGCGTATCGCCCCACCACGCCGACAGAGCGGGTGGCGACAGCGGGTACGCGCCGTCGAGGCTGCGTGGGCTAGCAAGCGCGATAGTGACAGTAAAAGCAAGAGCAAAGCCATTGACGGCGCGTATCGCCTGGCCGCTGAATGGGTCGAGGAATGTTTGGTGAGCTACTCCAACCGCATTCAGTCTAGCTTACAACAGGCACCTCCTGCAGACGCCCTCGCCCCGGCACTCCCCGCTCAGGCGTACGCGGCGCTCCTCCCTGTCCTCTGGCTGCTGCTGCAGGAACCAGGAGCGCCTGTCGCCGAGCCCCTCCTGTCTGCCGTCCTCCGCCAGCCAAGCGCAGGCGGCAAACGGCGCTCTTCAGACGGCTTCATCGTCCGCCTGATTGACGCGCACGAGGACCGGTTCTCAACACTTCCATTCTTCATCCCTCTCAACTCACCCGCTCGGCCCCTCGTCCACGCGTGGATCAGCGCTGCACCCCGTACCCTGTGGGAACTGGGAGGCAAGGATGCGGAGGCGTCAGCTGCCCTCCTCCGCTTCCTCTTGCGTCTTGGTACGCGTGGGCCCGGCGCGTACGAGCAGCCGTACTCGCTCCTTTCTCCGGAGGTGGGTGGGGATCCCCTGAAGCCCGTGACTAACCCACCAGCTCTTCCCTGGCATTGCGGCCAAACTTATTCCCTTCTTCCACCTCCTGCACCCGTCAAAGGGCGGCATCGACGGGCCATGGGCGCGCCTTCCAACAGAGACGCAGCGGCTTGCGCTCGACGTCGCACGCACCTGGGCGCCGCTCGATGAGAGTGGCAAGCTCGGTGGTGCCGTCTCGCGCGCCGTCGCGGGCACAGAGTGGGCGGCCGCGTACTGGGGTCGGAAGTAGGAGGTTCATTGAGGGATACCATCATAGGGTACTGAGTAGACATCGTTAGACATAGCATAGCACCTGCACACCTGCATCGTCTCTATCATGCAATGCATACTGTACAACATGTCTACGCTGCTCCTCGACACTGACACTCTCGACACTGCTCAAGACTAGAAAGCTAGACAAATAGCCGCCGCGAGACACTCCTCTCGCCGCCATTCGCACTGGGGCTGCCTTTGCGCTTGGTCCCCGACTCGTGCCGGAGGCCGTTGGCGGGCACGGGGGGTTTGCCGTTACCCAAGTCCTGTGGGCCGATATCACGGGGACGCAGCTCGGCAAGCGGTTTGGGCAGGAGGATAGGCGGCGTCGGGCGCGGAGCCGCCGTAAAGAAGCGGTGGTGCAGCGCCTCTTTGGCGGTCGGGCGCGCCTTGGGGTCATACTTGAGCAGCTCGCGCGCGAGCGCCTGGCCGTCCTTGCCAATCGACTCGATGTGGCGCCACCACTCGGATTTGGGGTAGCCCGGGATCTCGTGGTAGTCTGGCAGGTTTGTGTGGCCCTGTGTGTGAGCGCAGGTGGCACGAAAGAGAACGAGAAGAACAATGCCGAGTGACAGCTGCATCCGGCTGGACGTCCAGGTCCACAGCTGTCCTGCACTCACCGGCCAGTCCTTCTCGGTCGGGCTGCCCATGGCGTGGAACGTCTTTTTCAGCTGGTCAATGTCGCTGTCGCCCGCGAGGAAGGGGACGCGGATGATGAGCTCGACAAAGATCGTGCCCATCGACCACATGTCGACCGCGCCAGAGTAGTACCGCGCGCCCCAGAGCAGTTCTGGCGGACGGTACCACCTGTGTGTGAGCCAGGCCGTACCGTGCACTTGGGAGCGGAGAAGAAGACCCAAAGACGAGATGCTGCCGAGCCACACTCGCCCATTGGCCAGATGGGCCTTCATCTCGATACACTGGGCGCTTGCGAGATACACGAGGATGTCACAAGTGTACACATGTAGACCCAGTGCCAATACTCACCTCGTAATCACCTGCGACGTCATGCGGTTGGCCGCATCGCCAAACTCGCGCGCCAGGCCAAAATCGGCAATCTTGAGCTCGCCCGTGGACGCAATGAGCAAGTTGTTTGGCTTCAAATCCTGTCCGTCAGCGTGGTCCACAGTCACCATTTTCTAGACCAGGCAGTCACTCGTCTCTACCTCAGTTCCAGCTCCCATCTCATAGGCAGAGAAGCCGTTGGAGGTTGTCTGCTTGGTGCACACGTAGCCAGCCGGTCCGCTCCAACTCTCCTTCCCCAGCGCCGAACCCGCCTTCCTCTCCACTTGTGCCCCTACTCACGCGATGCAGCACACCGTTGCGGTGGATATACTCAAGCCCACGCAGCGACATGGCCATCCACGACTTGATGTCGGCGCTGCGGAACACGAGCGTCTTGTCGCGGATCACCGCTTCGAGGTCGGTATCGAGAAACTCGAGCACGAGGTTGATGTTTTGCTTGACTGAGAAGACGTCGAGGAGCTGTGGTGTCAACTGCGTCCTACTCTGCCCCCAACCGAACCCCAACCTCGAACTCAAACCCAACCCCAACACCAACCCTTCCCTCACCAGACGACACTCACGCCGATAATGTTGGGATGGTGGAGCTCCTGCAAAAACTTGACTTCACGCAGCGCCGTCATGTCCAGCCCGTCCTTCATTTCGCCGACCTTGATCTTCTTGATCGCGACTGGTCGTCAGTGGGAGATAGAGGGCGGGGAGACGAAGGCGGTAGGCGCTTCCTTCCCCGTCGTGTGGTGAGGCTCACTCTTCCGGCCAGTGGCCTTTTCGACACCTGCACGTTAGCTCCCGATCCACGTCCTCGCCACATTCTCATCACCTCCCGCCTGGTGTGGCGCGTGCAGAATACGGAAGAAGAGACCAGACTCACCCTTGTACACATTCGCAAAGGTACCTTCACCAATCTTGACGCCCTTCTCCCCTGCCTGTCAGCTTTGGTGATTCGCAACATGTTAGCTGACGTACACCGTTCTGCGCGCGTCTGGTTCTCCTGCGCGGCGAGATCCATGGCGCTTGGTGGGCGTGAATTGTGGAAAGGGGTAGGAACAGGAGATGAAGTGACGGGCGAGGAAGATGACGGTGGTGACAATCTAGTTCTGGCTGTCACCTCCACTTGTGGCGGCGGAAGCAAATCCAGACGCGTCCAAGGAAGCCTGCAGCGTGCAACATTACATTCACAGGTTGTAGGCTGATACGATGATGGGAGATATAGAGATAGCTGCCTACACGGCATGCACGGCTGCATGGCTGCACGGCTGCACAGTGGTAAAGGCTCGTACCAGTGGACTCATGTATGCGTACATCCCATCAAGATACCATCAAGAAGCACTACAGATTGACTATCACGTGTTCCCATCGCAGTCACGCAACTCCAGCAGCAGCAACGTATCACCGCCGTCCCAGGAGGAAAGCAACGGCGAGAATAAAGAGGGCGAGAATGATAAAAGCGAAAGACGATGACACGCCGCCAAAGGACGATGGCACGATTACTGTGCGGATCGTGTTATCCGCGCTCGCAGAGGCGAGCATGGTCGCACTAGGGTTGAACTTGAGCGCCGTTGGGGGGAACGAGTGTGCCTGGAGAATCTTGAGGAGAGGCTGGGTGTAAGCTGCGGCATGCCACGTCTAGCTTACAGAAAGCGTTGCAGCGTCAAGCATGCCGATGGACAGATCCGACGAGCCGAATGCAACCAGCTGTCCGTTTCCACTGCCGTCAGCTATGAGATGAACATTCCTGTAGCTCACCTGATATCAAACACGGTCACTGGTTTACTCGCCACCTCGCGCTTGGCTGCGAGCTCCCACTTGATCCCCTTGACCTTTGCGGGCTTTTCGCTCTCCTTGTCCTGCGACGGCGCAGATTCCTCTGCTGAAGCGTCATACCGCGCCACGTAGGCCTTGCGAGCCCTCCGTCGCGCCTCACGGCGCAGTGTGAGCGAGTTGAGCACAGTGAAGAGGCTCGGGCTGGCTGGCTTATCAGGAGCAAACCTGGCGGGTTAGCCCCATCGAGAACCGGCCACCCACCGAGCAGCGCGGAATGCCACGGGGCTGTCATCAACTTTTGGGGCAGGGATGGTCTGCAATAGCTCGAGTTGGGGTTTCCCGTCGTCCTCAAAGTCATACACGGCCAGTTGGGAGGCAGTCGTCACAGCGAGCTGATGTTAGTGGTGAGTCATGACGTCTTTGCTGGCCACCACGTACCCATAAACCCTGAGGCCCTCCCCAATCGAGGTCCACAAGGTCACCGCCGTCTACGCCGAATGGCGGGACCACAATGTCGAGACTGGGGAAGCGAAGAATGGCAACCATGTTGTCGGTGGTACCAATGGCAACATACCCAGCCTTGCCATCCTTGGACAAGGCAGTCAATTTCTGCGCCCGTCAGCTAGTTCGCGTGGGGACCTGGTGGAGCTGACAGGCGTACCTGGTAGGGATAATCGTCAGACCACTCTGCATCGAGTGTCTGCTTTGACCGCACAAAGGCCAGTCTAATGTTAGCCCATTGCCGATTTGCAGTGCGTGTGTCACTTCGAGTGACAGAGGTAAGAGGGGAACAATGAAGACACATACTCCTTGTCATCGTAGGAAAACACCCTACATTGCTCATTCAAACCCTTCTGGACCGACGACGCCGACGCGTTGATGCCAGTGACGAGCTGTGAGGACTGTCGCAGGTCAGTCTCCCTATGCACGCAATGGCCGCACGCACGTCGCGGTCCAACGCCAGAGTCATCGGTGCATCCTCATCGTTACTGAGCGCGAGCTCAAAGACCGGTGTAACCTTCCTTCCATCGCTCGAGACACGACCCAGCTTCTGTGCAGTGTTAGCGAGTCAGCACGGCGTGAGGGGCAGCGCGGTGACGTGCATGTGGTGACGTGTATGCAGGTGCATGCATCACTGTCTTTGCGCCCCGTTCTACCTCTTCCTTCCTTCCCTCTCCTTCCTCGCTCCTTCCCTCAATACTTCCCTCGCTCCTTCCCTCGTCCTCTTCCCACCGTCCCCTTCTGTCTCTCCCCACCGCCCATGATCGCCCTCCAGTGCCCATATCCGCACATTAGGACCAAGGCACACGCGCAAAAGACGGTGCAGCGAGCCGGCGATGGCAAGACAAGACACGGCACCGGGGGGGAACCGCAGGACTGGACGCGATACGTCGGGTCGCGATACTCACCAACTTGTTGCCAATGCCGCTGCGCGACGCGCCACCCCCGCCGCCGAGGAGGATGGTCGAGTCGTCCGTCCAGTCGAGGCAGTAGACGGGGAACGCGTTTGTAGAGTGTGGAAAGTGTTGTGTGCGGGTCATTGGAGCTGTATGTCGAGGTGAGTAGTGGAAAAGGGAAAGATGGGAGTGAGAAACGCGTCGGTTCGCGCTACGTGAGATGTTGTGACGCTGGTGACGATTGCAGTCCCGAGTTAAGCGGGAGGCTCGAATAGGGAAGGATATCACCCACGTTGGATCCACGTGGATGTCACGTGCAGCCACCACAGTTCGAGACCACACTAGCCTCGATCTGCGTGTGCGTTTCGGTCCATGTCGATGGGGAACAACGTCGAGCGCCGCAACCACCTCGATATTATAGAGTAACACTCCAACTTCAAAGACCGAGATAAAGTCTGAGAGGTAAGGCATCGGCCGACGATTTAGCGCGGCGCAGTCGCTTGGGGTGCGCTTGCACCGTCGACCCGGACGCGCAAGGTTGTGACCTTCCTCGTCAGCCGAGAATGCTAACCGCGGTCGTTGTCAACCTATACTCCACGAAACGGCAACGAGGGTGCACGTCGTACCACCATCACAGAATAGGCACCCCTCACACGCCATACACAAAATGTTCCCAACTTTCTGCGCGATAGTCGTCGCAATCGCTCGGCTTGGAGACATGCTCAGCAGATGATTGGTGCCCTCTCGGCTGTGCGTGCCTATCGCGCGTCCTGGCAACCTAATGCGCGAGGAAAAATTTCTGACAGACGGGGTCAAGCTACTCTTGCTTGGCTTTACAGTGCAACAGCAAACATACTCTGACGCGTCGGTGGCTGCCGCAAACTGTCGGGCGGCGGCGTGTAAACACTACCCTGGCTGTATTCGAGATCTAGGAAAGCTGACGGGTGCGTCCTCTTCACACTATCTTTGCTCCAACACTGCTCCACACATCTTGAGGAACAACATGCACCCATTCAAGCCACTCTTCCACACTCCTTCGTTGTCTCGCTTTGTTAAACAGAGGTATGGGTTATCCCCTGCGATGCCCATGTCTCATTACCCTTCCCGCAGTCGAGCGCCTTACCACACTGCTTTTGCCTGTCCCCCAGCTATACCAGCCACCCGCCCTTTCCACAGCGAAGATTGGTTTACGTGTGCCTCGTAAATGTTAATACAACAATGAACAAGCAAGTGTCCAAAATTACGACGTGCGCTGGGCACGTTGGGAGTATCGACGAGACGGGGATGGGTTCACCGTCGCTTGGCGGTGGGCTCTATTTGTACGAATAGCAATGGTTCGTATATGCATTGCCGTGGTATGCCGCGTTTCAGCGCATGGTGTACTAGAAAACCGAGAAAAATCGAGGATCCCGGAAGCGTGTAAATAATGGTTGATATTACTAGCGTCGTGTGCTGCCGCTGGGAGGAAGAGGAGGAGACCATGGCCGGCCTCGGGGTGAGTGATGACTGATGTAGTCTCGAGGATCGCGAGCATCTCGAGGGTCGCGGAGGTCAGCTCGCGATTCACCACGGGGGTCACCTCGTGGGTCACCTCGTGGATCACCGCGCGGATCACCTCGCGGGTCTCGTGGGTCACCGCGGGGATCGCCTCTCGGATCGCCTCTTGGATCGGCCCTCGGATCGCCTCTCGGATCACTTCGCGGGTCCCCTCGGCGTAGTCCCGGTGGACCCCGTGGGTCTGGCCCTGGAGACAAACGGCCAAGCTGTCCGTTTGGCAGAGACGGCGACATGGACATGCCTAGGATGGGCGGAAGGTGAATGCCACTTCCACCCGCCAGCCCGCCTTCGCTTCCCCTGCGCTGCGCCAACTGTGAGCTGCTCGAAAGCGACCGTTTGAGGGTCGGCCGCGACTGTGGCGGGGGCGATTGCCCTCGTGAGGGTTGTGGCGGTCCGTGCGGAGGTGGCGCGCTTGGATGCGGGGGTGCGGGGTAGGCAAAAGGGTAGTGCGAGGACGCCATGGGATGTGGCGAATGAGACGGGTGCGTCGTGTGAGGGCGAGGAGAGTGGGATAGATGCGGCGAAATGTGTGGCGATAGTTGCGGATGAGACGCGTGCGAGGAATGCCCCGCCGAGTGCGACGAGTGCGGTGCCCGAGGGAGGGGTGGCGATACAAGCGGAATTTGAGGTGACAACTTGCTGACCGGCGGAAGGGACATGGAGTCTCGGAACTGTTTGTTAGCTAATAAGCAAAACGAAAAAAAGCTCACCTGTTCGCGTGGATCAGCGTACAAACTCGCGCCGTGGCGCTTCCTCGAGTCTATCACTGGTGCCGAGGAGGGGAGCATCATGTCTCTAGAGTCCCTTGGTGGCGCGGGCCCGGGGTGCATGATCTCTCTCGAATCACGAGGCGGTGGAGTTGGAACCATATCCCTCGAATCTCGTGTTGCAGGATGCGGCGGTTGCGGAGGCTGAAGCATGTCCCTCGACTCGCGAATTGGCGGGGGATTAGAGTGCATGGCTTCTCGGGGTGAGGGACGCGCCTCACGTCCGGTGCGAAGGTTGTGCTCCCATTCAACCCATTTGTCGATCGTTTGTCGTAGGCGGTCGTTCTCCTCGGTAACACCCTTGAGTTTCTCCTGTAGCCTGCGATTTGCGGCCTCCAAGCTCGCAACGCGTAGACCCCCGTCTGCGAGCGACGCGGAAGACGAGGACGATCCCGGTGGTCGAATACCACCGCGGCCATAGTGAGCCCCGTCGCCGCCTCGCATACGTTCGTCGTGTTGAGACCCCCAGTTGGACGAAAACGCCGAGCCGTCGAGCTGTTCGATACGACGAACGAGCCCCGCATTCTCCTCTTCAAGGGCACGCACGCGCTCCTCCAAGCTGTCCTGGTAGCCTTTTTTGCGATTACGAAAGCGTTGCGCAGCTAGTCGATTCGCCTCACGTCGCCGAAGAATCATGCTCTCATCAGATGCGGGTTGTTCATCCCAGGCATCAGCATGAGGTCGCTTTGTGCCTGTTGACGACGACGCCGACGCCGGGGGGCTGCCACCAGGACGTGGGGATGTTGGAGTCGGTTGGGCCATGGCTATAGGAGGGCGATGAGGGGCGCTACGGACGGGAGTTTGGCCAGACGAGGAGCTTATGGTGGTCGTCGACGACGACGAAGCCCCTGGGGTTGACGACGACTGTATTGGCGATGGCTTTGGCAGTAACGCTGCCTGGGATGGAGGGTGGGACCGTCCTGATGAGGATATGGGTGGAGCGGACGATGATGAAGGAAACCGCCCCACAGCCCGTTTTTGCGAACCATGGGACGCCCCTGGCTCACTGTTGTCGGAGGGGCGTGATGGACCGGATGGCGGCTTGTGCTGGGATGCTTGTTCGCTCGCGCCAGCGGAGCCGCTGCTGACGGGCGAGGCCATGAGGGCCGGTACAAGTGGTGTCGATGCCGGACTTGCTCGGATCGGTGGCTGCTTTGGTGACAGCACGCGGTGATGGTGACGTCGCGTGAAGTGGTGGTGGCCGTACTCGGCGTCTTAGCCGAGTCACAGCAGTGGCAGATAGCGACTTGGGGTTACCAACGCGTCGTGATGACTGTAGGGGGACGTGTTTGTGTTGATCACACGTGATGCGCAGGGGGTCTCGGAAAGGATCCAAGTCGAAAGTACGGACGGGAAGATGGCAATCTACAGGAAGAAACAAGAGATGAGGTGGTGGAGGGAGATCGACCGAGCATGGGCGTGGAGGGCGGCAGGCGTGATTGTGTTTGAGTGCTGAGAATGGAATGCCGGTGCCATGTAAACCCCGTCGACGTCAGGTGGGGCGCGCGCAAGTTCCTTGCTAATTCGGAGGGCTTGCTCAGCGGCGCCTTTGAAGCAAAGAAACTGGCTCGGCGGAGCGTCGAAGTATGTGTCGAGTTTGCAGCGACAGCGACCAGGGGATGAGACTGAGGTCGTTTGAGGCTGGGATTGTTGCTTTTGCGTGCAAGTGCCTGTTTACCAGGTCCAGGAAAGAATCAGGACAGGGCACCGGCAGTCGGTAGGGGTTTGATGTTGCGGTTGGGACGACAAGCGCGTGACTCGAGGGGCCGAGGGGGGCGTGATCGGGCAACAGATGACGACTACTGGTTTGGACACCGACAAGCTCGGCAGGCTTTGCTCCTGTTATAGCAAGCCCCGAGGCCTGCTGGGCTGAGAATATGCTTTCTCGGCTGAGCTAAATTACGTATCGGTGGGAGGGTAATAATGACACACCCAAAGTCCTAGGACGTCGGTGGCGTGGGTCCGCCAGCAGAAGCAAAGAGGGGGGAGGGGGGGTTATGTGAACGGGGGTCGCCGACAGCCAGTGGGGTGGTGGGCGCTCCGTGATGGATGCCACGACGACCAAGGGAGGGAGCCCTCAATAACGGGTCACCGGTGTAAGGAAGCTCCAAGGAAAGGGCGCGACGAGGTCCGGGACAATCTGTATAGAGTTGATCGTCGTCGCGTCGACGTTTCCAAGGACGAACGCAAGGATCGAGGGTGCGACAAAAGGGATACGCCTACGCCCGGGGCAGACGAGCACAAAAAACGGCTGTGACAGTGACAGACCAGTCTACACCGCAACAGCAAACGCAAAAGGGCGTGTAGGCTGGTGGATGCACGACGCCTTGGCGTGCCGTGGAGCCAAGGGAGGGATGACGAGAATGCAAGGGGCGTAGTCGAAACGAGGCGAGCGATCGGTCGCTGGGAGCGAATAGTAGTAGTGAGGAGAGAAGCAAGATGATGGCAAGATGTCAAGCGCGCGTGGTGGATGGCGCCGCGTCGTTGGACCACGGCAAATGGCGTCTTTGATACGATATGGGCGGGCGTCGGACTTGGCGTCGGGAACCGCTAACCCAAAACCCCGTGTTCTGAACGCGTTTCGACCAAAGATGGGGGTAGGGTCGGGTTGCTAGAGTGTGTTGGGCGTTGTCGAAGTGTACGATTGTTGGATAACCCGGTGATGACTGGGCAGGATGGACTGGTGATGACGCGTGACGTGCGCCGTGTGTGTGGGCGCGTGTGCACGCGTATGTGTACGTGCGACGACTGAAAAACGATAAACGATAAGCACAAGGAGTAGGAATGCGGGCAGGAAAACATAAACACAGTGATGGGGGCGGGGTTGATGCCTGGTCCCAAAACCAGACCAGGTGGCAGCGACATGCATCCATCCATCTGGAGCCCGAGTGCGGCCAAACGGGCAAGCGGGCCAAAAAGGCCAGCAGCAACCAGGAGGCCAGGAGACCAGCCAGCATTCTGTACCTGGGGAGTATAGGCTGTACCTGTGGTGCATGCCGCCGGCGACATGACCGAGTTTCATGTTGGGTGGGGGTAAAGGCCGCACAGGCCCCCGACGCTTGTGCCCAAACGCCATGGGCAATGCTCAAAGGGGCCGTGTGCACGGGGGCGCCTGATGCGCCTGACTCTGTTACCTTTGGGTACCAGGACAACACGACACCCAGGACTTGCCAGGGACATCAACTTGGCAGTCTCCTGAGAGGCCACGCAGCGATGCAGCTGGCTGCATGCTACGTGCATGGCTGATGGGCCTGATGGGTCTAATGGGTCTGATGGGCGGGCATCCCACCCGGATCAGGCCAGGGTCTGGAATTTTTGGCTCCGTCCGCCACCGAGTTGCTGCCGAGGACCAAAGTGGCCGAGAATTTGGCTAAACATGGCTAGAAAGTGCTGTAGCGCATGTGCCTCATGCCTCATCGCCTCATACTCAGTGGCATGGTGGCACAGTGGCAGCTCTTTGTCAGCTGCAAGTAGTGAGTGAATTGATGCGAGAGATCTGCTGCGCGCTCGATCACGTCGACATGGCGACTGAGACCAACAACAGACAGGTGTGCATGCAGGCATGTGGAAGCGTGTGCAGCATGGCCATCATCACATCTGGAGCATTTCATTGGCTGGGCTTTGACGGCTTTATTCGCGGGGTATGCAGTGCCCGGTGTTTGCGGGCGGTGGGGAGCGGGTTCTGGGTGATCTTTTTGTCGTTGCTCGTTTTGTCTTGTGCAGCATGGTACCCGCCATAAACCGCAAGTGTGCAGTAGTAAGAAAAAACACGAGCTTGATGGTCGAGGTCATGCTCATGCTCACGCTTATGCTTGGTGCGCTTGGTCCATTTGGGCTTTGCGTTCGCGCTTCTGGCGATCTGGTGCCTGTCGGTAACTGTGTTATGTTGTCCTCTGTGCATGGCGCACCCGGCGCACCCGGCATGCCCGGCATGGGCAAAATGATTCAATTGCCCATCACGGATCACCCAACCTCCCTCACCTGGGCACCTGTCACCACTGCGCCACATCAGCCACACAAGCCACCCTCCCTCGTTTAAAGAGGGCAACCAACCCAGCTTGGCCAGCTTGCTCATCCCTCTGGCCCACAAGTTGGCGCAACGCGCAACACACACAACACGATGCAACGCCCCGTCCGTAGTTGCAGGGGAGCACGGGCCACAGGGATGACGGGGCAAGGGGGAGGCGTTATTCACGGCCTGTCGTGATCGCTATCGCTCCGAAGATCCGAGGCTCCCAGGAAAGCAAACTGCTCACCTAAGCCCCCGATGAGCCCTGGTTCCAACTGGTACTCTGGTACTGGATCCTGTTCCCCCTTGTCTCCGATGTCGACGGACCGGGCTGATGCGCGCGCTTGTCGCTTCGGACTGACAAAGGCGGGGCACGGAATGCTCGGTGCTAGGCGTTTCGGATGTTCACTATTGTTCTCGGAGTGTATCACTTGGCAACGCGAATTTCCAATTGGCAACAGTTGATCCATCATGGATAGAGATGGCGTTGTGCCGCGATGCGTGGAGCGGGCCGCATGGCCCCATGGCGCGCATGTGCTTCCATCCCACTACCATATGGGCCTCCCGGGCGTTGTTGCGGGGATAGCGGAGGCGGACAATGTTGCAGACCACCAAGTTTGGGCGATCGATTAATGTGGTTACCGACGCCCCCTCTTACCGTCACCTGCCCTCACATGCCTCGGAACCTGCAGGGTTGTCGGGCGATCAAAAGGGAGAATGACAGCATGGTGCGCGTGCACAGTGCCGTTGTCATGACCTTCAGGGGGCGCATCGTAGCCAGGTAGACAGGCAGTTGCAGGCAGGTCCTAGCGGTGGGTCCCCTCTCTGCCAACTTGGCAAGGGGGCCAGAGCGCCCCAGGTGTTCCAGTTTTTCTTTTTTTCTTCCTCGTCGTCTCATTGTTTGGCATTACTCGCGTCGTCCTCAATAAGCCATCCCTGAGCCCCTGAAGTGCCATCAGCATCCGGTTTCCAGGCACGCTACCATGACCCTGTTCGCCTTGAAGAGCAAAAAAAAGAGCCGAAGCAACAAAGCACGACCGTGAGCAAAAGATCTGGGTGCTTTTGTGTGATTCGTTCGTGCCTGTATCGTGCCTTGAGGGTGCGTCCCTGTATGAGTGGTTGCATCCACAAGAACTCTTCCCCATCTCCCCGGGCCTCGTGCGGTAGGTGCGTGTAGGGAAGCATGGCATTGCAGATCATTCCCCCTTGTCCTGGTAACCAACCAGATGAAGCTAACGTCGGCCCCATGAGCCAATGCAACAACGCATCCCTTCACTCCAACGCCACTCCGCCCCTTGCGCCATGCGCCTCCGTTCCGGCACGTCCGGCTCGGGCGGATCCGACCAACCACTCTCCTTGGTGCTTTGCTGGCCACTAGCCACTTGACGCTGCTCACACATCGCCCGCGCACTCACACGGCCACGCTGCCTCCTCACCCTCACAGGTGTTCAGGTTCACGGAGGCGTAAGGCGCGCACGAACAGGCAGTAGTGGCGTGCGCATGGGATTGCACTTGAGACCGTCCTTGAAACCCCACCCCTCGACTCAGACAGCTGTTACCCAGTTTGGCAAGCGATGGTAGTCGAAGGCGACAGAGGCACATGCCCAAAAGGCGGCGTACAAAACCATAGACAAAAAGACGCCGAGCGGTGGCCCCTCGGTACTTCCAAGACAATATCCGAAGAAAATGGCGCCGGTGCTCCGCCCGCAGCGCCCACATGCCCATCTGCCGTTTGCGCCACAATCCCAAAATGTCTGTCTGCACGGCTACCACTACGGTGTGCGTCAAACACCACGATCACAGGCAAGCAAACGCCCTCTTGTCCCATCCGTGAAGCGCCACGCATGCCGGCACTTGGGGCTTCCCGCTCTCCGCGGCTTGGCAACGATGATCTCAGGATGATGAAGATGATATCACGCACCGCCCTGCGGTATGAATCACTATGAATCACATGAATCAGTAGCGTTCCCGTACAGGTTCCAGCCCAAAGGCCAAGGCCTCCAAAAAATGAACGATGCATGCTTGTCGCGTGGAGAGTTTTTCGGAACCAACCTTGAAATGCGCAGTGACATTGCCCAAGCTCGGAACCGTTGTCACGCTGTCAAAGAGACGTCGCAAGCCCCGCTCTTGCGGCCTCATCAAACGCTCGCTAAGCGCCGACGGAATCGTGCCCTCGGAATACCGACGGCTTACGCGGGCGTGACCGCTCCGGCACACCGGTCGCAGAGTGCATCCTCCGCTTCAGCACTGTACAGCCAACACCGCGGGCACTGGTGGCGCTTTGCGGGCCCCAGGGTGAGTTTGGCTGATCCTTGCGCTGCAATGTCAGCTTCCGTGCCTCGGAGCTTTACACAAGCCTTTCGCCCTGACGGCTGTGGGCGGTAATCACCCGCTCGGACATCATACCCACCAGTTGTCACTTCTCCACGCAGGGACCACTCGCTTTGAGGCGCCTCCCCCAGCGCCACCTGGGAGACTCCCAAGATGCTGGGCAGGAGTGGCGCTGCATGTCAGTGAACGGCCGAAACAACTGTGGCCAATCCCTACCTGTGCATTCCAGGAGCGTGCCCAGTTGTCCATCTGTTACCAGAGTCACTGCCGTCTCGGCAGGCACGCGAACATGTCTATCGCTTGTCAGCGTAACCACTTTCACACCCGAATACGCCTCTTGGGAACATCAACCAACGCCTCTGCACGCCAGACTCACTTGGCTTGACGCGCCTCCTCCAGAAGCCCCAGCACTTGTGAGCGCACGGCCAGCAGCGCCGCCATGTCGTCGGCCACAGTCAAGTCAACCCATCGTGTCTCTCGTCAGCGCCACAAATGCGATGCAACAAACCTCAGGAGACCAATGATCCAGGAAGACCGAAGACTGGGCGCCCTGGCCAGCAGCCTCGTAGACTTCTTCGGCCAGGTGGGGGACAATGGGCGCAACAATCTTCAGCATAACCGTCAGGACCTGTGGCGTTAGGCGCTGAAACATTCTACCAGGAGGTCAGACCAACATGATGCAACGTCGCCACAGCCGCTTGCCTCCGCGGACTGTCGGTAGGGTCGCAGTAGAGGGTATCTTTGACAACGTCAAAGTAAAACGAGGAGAGGGTCGACGATGTAAACGCGGCAACGTTCTGTAGCACTGCGCACAAGTCAGCCATCTTCGATTTCTCCTGGCAACAAACCCTTGTTGAAGGCAAACTGGTCAAAGCTTTCCTCGGCAAGCGCTTGCAAGCTATCCAACTCGTGGAGAATATACCGGTCGACCTTTTCGCTTCAGCATTGGACGAACAAAGAGAAAAAAAATTCACTCACAAGGCTAAGGTCGGCTTCACTTAGAGGCACAGGCACTCCACTGGTGGTGTTTCCCAACATGAACCGGAGAGCGCTACGCAGTTTGCGGAGAAGCTCGGCAGCGTGGGAAATGGAGGACGGCCCAATGGACGCATCACGCGTGTAGTCTACTCCTGCTGCCCAAACACGCAGTGTGTCGGAACCATGTGCTGGTGTGCTCTACTGCGTTAGCGAGCCTGTCGCGTTTACTTGCTTACCTTTGTGCCATTGACAATATCCATGGGCGAAATGCCATTGCCTAGCGATTTACTCATCTTTGCACCACTCTCATCGGTGGTAAACCCGTGTGTGATGAGGTTGCGGTACGGTGCCATGGGCTTTTGTCCCTCGAGCGCCGCAAGACGTGTCAGGAATGACGACTGGAACCAGCCTCGGTGCTGATCCGAGCCCTCGAGGTATACGTCGGCAAGCGGCTCGCTGTTCGGACGCAGATGGGCGGCCTCGATGAGAGACCACGACGTGCCACTGTCAAACCACACATCGAGAGTGTCAAATCCACGAGTGAACTCCTGGCCCTTGAGAGCAGGAGGGACGAAATCCTCGACTGGTCCCGACCACCAGTAGTCCACACCATTTTTGTCAAGGACCGAGATGATGTGTTCGAGCGACTCGACCGTGAGTAATGGCTCTCCAGCCGCGTTGAACAAGGCTGGAATGGGTACACCCCAGCTACGTTGCCGTGAGATGCACCATTCCGAACGGGAAAGTACAGTGGCAGCCAGACGGTTACGGCCTGCAGTTAGGCATGGGCAATCACTGAAAGAACAACACTTACCTGACGAAGGAACAAAGTTGATGTCCTCCATCGCCTGGACCGCCGCGGGCTTGAGGGATTCAACGTCTGCAAACCACTGCGGTGTAGCGCGGATGATGATGGGCTTTTTGGTCCGCCAGTCAACTGGGTAGCGATGGGCAATCTTTTCTTCCGCAAGAAGGACTCCCTCTGCCTGGAGCAGCGCAACCATAGCCTTGGATCCAGCACCAAGAACCGCCTTGCCCACGAGAGGCGCAGCACCCTCCAATCCTGACCATTGCAGCAACTCCTCAGTGAAGAGCCCATCATCATCGACGGGGCAACGGAGGTCGGCAATGGAGATGCCCGAGGCTTGGAAGGCGTCGTAGTCCTCGTGACCGTGGGCAGGAGCTGAGTGCACGAGACCCGTTCCGCTTTCAGCAGTGACGTAGGGCGCGGAGAAGACCACAGGGCGCTCGAGAGACGAGGAAGCGGGGTGGAACAAATGTGTGTATCGTGCACCGACAAGGTCCTTGCCTGGACAGTGAGTTCATGCGATTCGACGAAGACTCACCGGTCAGTCTATCGACAATCTCTAGGCCTCCAAACTTCTGACGCAGGTCGTCCAGCCGCTCCTCGCCGATGATGACGAGCTTGTCTCCGTTCTGCACAACGACATATCTGATGTCCTCGCCGACTGTGACACCCTGCGAGTTAGGAGCCATGTAGGCGAGTATCAGAGTATCACCCACCATGTTGCCAGGCAAACTCCACGGTGTAGTGGTCCAAATGGCAAGATGGAGCTTGGCTTCCGACCCCGACTCCTTTCCCTTGAGGTAAGCCTCCCTCATGCGTGGTGTCAGGTCCTCCTCCTCGACCGGGAACGCAACATAGACCGAGGTAGACTTGAGGTCCGTGTACTCGAGCTCGGCCTCTGCAAGAGCAGTACGTGACGAGGGCGAGTAGTACGTTGGTCGGTGGCGATGGGTGATGAAACCTAGTGTCAGACTAGTTGATGAAACAGGCTTACCCTTTGAGACCATCATCTGGAACAGCTTCAGTTGCCGGATCTCAAAGCTGTGGTCTTTAAATGTTAGCGCTCTCAAGTTAGACAATCACCTACCAAGTGTCCTGTAAACACCATCCTTGACGTCCCAGTCCGCCATGACACCGAGCTGCTTCATCTCTGACTTCTGCACGTCGATGGCCTCGAGCGCGAACTTGCGCGCTTCCTGGCGCACACTGACAGGGTCAAGTGATGTATGCGATTTCTGAGAGTTAGGCTAGATTCGGACTCGGTAACTCACTCCGAGAGCAGCGAGCGCCTTGTGTTCGATCGGGAGGCCGTGGCAGTCCCATCCAGGGATGTAGCTGGGCTTGTCAATAGTTGTCACAAATACAGGAAGAGGTACGCACTGGACCTTTCGTCCGCGGATGACATTGTAGCGAGTAATCATGTCCTTGAGGATCTTGTTCAGTGCATGCCCTGAGAATGTCAGCTTCCATAGCAATCACTGTGCATCAGCTGACCCATGTGCAGATTGCCGTTCGCGTACGGCGGTCCATCGTGGAGGACGAACACTGGTCCATCGTTGCTTTGATACTGAACATAAGCTCTGAGTGCAATGAGAAACTAGCTCACCTGCTCGCGGTACAGCTCATGTGTGGTCCTATCACGGTACTTGGCCTCTGCGACCGGCGGGTTCTTGACACGGAGCGGCAGACTCGTCTTGGGCAGCTGAAGAGTAGCAGAGTACTTCTTCCGCTTGTCCTTTTCGGCGCTGGCGTCGGTGCTCGCTGCACGTAAGCAGGAAGCTCCAGTACCGCGAATGAAGGCTGAGCGTATCCCTAAAGAGACTCGCGGCGCATGACCCAGCGAGAGGGAGAGAAGCCGGCTCATCGCGCCTCACTCGTTGTCGTATAATCGGTTTAGTTGTTGTCGATGTTACTGACCAGGTGATCCGAAATGTCGGAGTCGCGAAACACGGCGCCGGTGGAGGTTGGACAACCGTGGGATATCACTGCCACGTGTATTTAATATGGTTGACTGGACTGTTGCCACCTGACCTGAAACCTCCACTTTGGCGTGTTGCGCAATGACCTCGCAGTTCCCATCCATTGCTGTTTGTTTATCTATCCTTCCTCTCTTTCCTGCCATGCTCGCAAACTAGCTCAAGATGGAGAAGAAACGCTCTTCAAAGTCGTCGTCATCGCGATCAAGTGGGTTCGCTGCCCACACATGACTCCCACAGCTGACCCAACAGAACGAGCGTCCAAACCCGTCAAGCCCTTCATTACATCGCGTGCCTCACCGCGTGAGTCACCCAGTCTGATGTCATGGCATCACAACCTAACTTCCTAGCCCCTGCAGATGACTTTGAGCTCGGAGCCACTGAAGAAGCAAAGGAGTATGCGCAAGTGCAGATAAACGAGCTCGAGCGGCGCCGCGTGCGCGAGGAGAATGTTCAGAGGAAGAAGGACAACTTGCGTCCACTCCGCCTTCCTCCAAAGTACAAGCCGAAACGCGAAACCAAGGCCAAAAGGTATCGTGTCCGCGATGGGCACAGTGACTCGGACCCGGATCCCGAGAGGATCGAAGAAGAAGATATCGAGTATGATGGACGTAAGTGAAGACGAAAGGGGTGCGCTCAACATCCACAGAGACCATCCTTGACTTCAACCCCCTTCCAGTTCTAGCTCGTGAGTACGCAGTACAGGCGATTCACTGACGGGGTTCCAGGCGAGCCACTAGACTTCATTCCATCGGAAGTCATCAAGCGTGAAGCCAACCCCGAGTTCAACATGAAGACCATCAGACGACATCTCGGCATCAAGACTGAGGCGGAGTCCAAAGTTCGTCATCAGAGCTTTGCTGAGGTTGCCAGGAAGGGCGAATGCGATGTCGGGCTTGACTCAGGTACCAGCATGGACATGGATGTCAAGCCGGACCTCAAGCCGGATGTGAAACCCGACATCAAACCGGACATTGGGCCTGACATTAAGCCCGACATCAGTGCCGACGTCAAGCCCACTATCACCGCTGATGTCAAGCCCGACATTGGCGCTGATATCAAGCCTTCCATCGCCGAACTAGACGACGAGGCTTACGACGAAGACGAAGAGGAGGTCTACGATGAAGAGGATGAAGTCGTGGTTGTGCCTTGGCATAATGACGTACCAACTGCTATTGTGGAGGACGACATAGAAGAAGAGGCGGAGGAGGAGGAGGTCTATTCTGAAGACGAATTCTTTAGCTGTGAGCTACAACGCGAACCCGCTTGAATGAGCTGATAGCAGCGTCTCTTCCCTCAGCGGGCACCCAAACTCAGCCCACCAGCACACAGACACAATCTATCGGGGCGAGCAAAATCCTAACCCTGAGTGAACGGCCACCTTTCCCTTCGACGCCGGAGCAACAACTTATTGGCCCATATTTACTTGATCCGGAGGACCCCGCCATGGTTGTCCCAGCAAGCATAAACCGCTTCCTCCGAGACTACCAGCGTGCTGGTGCGAGCTTCATGTACGGCAAGTACAGGCATGGCGTTGGTGGTATCCTCGGCGATGACATGGGGTGAGCTCGCTGCCTCGTCGAACTGTCAGCTCACACTGCAGATTGGGAAAGACGGTTCAGGTTATCTCATTTGTGAGCGATGGACGCCATAGTACCTACTCACTCTCGACAGCTTTCAGCCATCATGCGCAAAACTGGCACTGTTACCGACCTCCGGCGACGCAAGAACCTCATTAGGCACACGGGACAATGGCTCCCGCCGCAACAGTGGGCAACGGCTCTCATTGTCTGCCCCACGTCTCTCATTCACAACGTAGGTTTTGGTACGCAAGCTTGCTGGCGTTAACCTGTTCCACAGTGGGCACGAGAACTGGAAACCGTAAGCAAAAGCCTACGAGGCTAACCTTCGCTGACTCATGCAGTGGGGTTACTTCGAATTCGAAGTATGGGACAGCGATTCTCACCAAGCTGTCAGCAAGTCCATGTCCGGCGGATATCTGGATCTCAGTGAGCATGCTGGTTCGTTTCCAACTGACCTTCTCAGTCCTTGTCTCCAACGACATGCTGATCAAATGGGCCGACGACCTGAAGAAGCTGCCGTTTTCGTGAGTAGCCAGACAATGCGCATCTGACCCACCAGTACCATCATCGTGGACGAAGCTCATCGCATGAAACAGCCTAAAGGGCACCTGGCACGTGCGGCCAAAAAGCTGAACTGTCGCGCATGCTTTGCTCTTACTGGGACGCTCATCCAGAACAGGATGGATGAGATGTGGAGTATCCTGGACTTTGTGAGTGAATGTCAAAACCCAAGCTCACACATCAAGGTTCGTCGCGGCTGGGCAGGGACATTCAAGCAATGGAAGCAGTATGTCGTTCAACCCATTCTGCGTGGCCATCGCCACGATGGCACTATCAAGGAGGTGACAGAGGCGATCGTGAGTCAGATGGCTCATCCGACGCTGTGTACATCTGACCGCTCAGATGCGTCTTGGTGAAGTGCACCAGCGCATTTTGCCTCACTTTTATCTCCGGCGCGATAAACGGCTCATTGCCGCCGAGGTATGCCAAGTCGTCCTATACTTGACTTTTGGCTGACAGCTCCCAGCTGCCTACAAAGCGCGATCTCGTCGTTTTGTGCCCTCTCGGTAGCCGCCAGGCTGCTGTTTACCAGAAAGTGATCGATTCCGATGGTGAGCGCTCTCCTCTGAAGTACGCTTTCTGACTACGCAGATGTCGCTTTCATCCTTCGCGGCCGCGAAGCATGCGATTGTGAATCCGGAAAACCGTGAGTGCGCGCCAAGAAGTCTCACTGATGGTCCAGAAGGCGTGATTGTTGCTATCAGCAAAATTCCGTTGGCGATGATTATCGCACCGCTATCCTCAAAATGTGAGTCTTGATAGTAGTCTAGCCCAGCTGACCGCAGGTTTGATGCCTTGGGCCGAGTTGCCAACGTGAGCGGCGTGCTGTTGGCATTGTACATACTGATTGAAAGCACCTCGCCCTGCTGTATCAACGTGAGTTCTTGTGCGCTGTTGAAGCTGACCACCTCAGACAGAGACGACCCGCCACGAGTGGTATGTCTCGAGTCTTGTCTTTGCTAAACTGTCAGCGCGAAGTCAATAAACGAGTCTTTGAATTTTGCGTAAGTTCCATCCAACGATTGTTGACTCACTCTCAGATCGGTGAAACGTTTGACCCTAGCAAGCACAACAGCATTGAGGCTGCACTGTGGGTTGTGGTCTTGCCAGCCAGATCTGACGTCTTTCAGTGACCCAGACAACTGCGGCAAGTGGACTGTAAGTGTGAATTGATGTGAACCAGCGACTGATTGTCCCAGCTGCTTCAAAACCTCCTCAAAGAGTGGCTCTCAAAGCCAGAAGAGGGCAATAAGAGTGGGTTGCACGAATGTACGACCCATCTGACACCAGTCCTCATCTTCTCCAACTCTGTTCGACTACTCAAGATGATTTCAGAGTTTATCCAGATGTCTGAAGAACGTGCGTGTTATTGGGGGCGTTTCTGACACCAGTTGCCGGGTTTGATTGTGACATCTTCGCAGGCGAGGTTTCCAAGGACGAGCGGATGAACATGGTGGACCGCTTTCAAGACCCGAACAGCAAGAACCCGGTGATGCTCGTCAGCACACTTGCAGGTGGTGTGGGCTTGAACCTTACAGCTGTTAGTCACTTCTGACAAGGCTCTGCTAACTTGTAGGCGAACAAAGTTGTCATCTTTGACCCATCATGGAGTGAGCTTCCAAGACTGCGATGAAAATGAAGCTCACGCCAGACCCCGCCAACGACCTGCAGGCCATGGATCGAGCGTTTCGTATCGGCCAGAAGCGCCCTGTGTAAGTGTGCCCATGTAGGCATCGCTGACAGGCAGTGACGTGTACCGCCTCGTTGGCCAAGGCACAGTTGAGGAGCTCATGTATGAGCGGCAAAGTAGGTCCCCTTGTTGCAGGCGGAGGCTGACTCAAGTCTACAAGCAGCAACGTGCACGGCAGCTCAATGACGGGACCTTTGAGCGCCGCACCCACCGCGGGTTTGAGGGTGCCAAACATCATGAAGACAAGGGCGAACTATTTGGCGTCCACAACATCTTCCGCTTTGACCCGCGGGGCTTTGTCAAAGGCAACGTGAGTGGCCGCGCAGTATGGGTGCTGATTCCAGCTCGAACGCGTCCAGCTCGCCGAGGACCGTGTGCGGACCGACCTCGTGGAGGCGGAGTACGAGTCGGGTTCCGAAGACGGTTCTGACGAGGAAGGGCAGATGGTCCGAGCCCAGCGGCATGCGCGAGCTTTGCGCAAAGCAAGCCGTGCTGGAGCGGACGACGGGGACGGGCTGCTGCTCAATGAGATCATGTCCGATGGTGCTGTACAAAGGCGGACCGACGACAATGTCCTGGAGAAGCTTGGTATTTCCTGTGAGTTGAGCAGGCAAGCGTCGAAATCCTAACTCTCAGCTCTGGATCACAACAAGGCCTTCCGTGACTCGCCCGAGGAACGCAAGATCTTCGAGATTGGCCTCAAGGTGCGGCCCTCGGCAAAGCAGCCTGTACTGATGCCAGATCCTTGTGCAGCGGCCAGACCTGCAGTCGATGCCAGCCAACGAGGTTGGACGGGTTCGTATGCGGGACAATGATCACGGCAGCGGCCGAGATCGCTCGCGGAAGAAAGTGCGGATGGACGTGAAAGACGAGGATGCCGACCAGCCATGGGCGGGACGCTTTGCGCAGGGCAAGAAGCGCAACGAGGGCAAGAATCTCGTGGCGCTGGAGGATGACGAGGAGGAGTAAAGCTGGGGCTCGTCGGTCAAATGTTACGTGTTCAATATTCAATGGGACTACTCCCACAGCGGCGTGGCCATTCTGCACAACCCAGAAACCCTGTATCATATCCCGCATCATGTATACCAAAGTCTAAGTCTCTATCTACTTCCTCTTCTTGAACAGGCGCGTGTCGAGGTCCTCGCCCTCGATATGGCGCCGCACATACTCTGACCGCATGACGCCCTGGGGATCGACACGGGCGACGACATCCCGCCAGACCGAAAACTTGGGATACAGCGCCTCGATGCCCTTTGGACTAAGATTGTGCTCTTTGGCCCAGTGCGGCCGTCCGCCGTGCGCGGCACAAATGTCCGCAAACCGCCCCTGGAACCGGCGGTACGGCACCGGCAACCCGTACGGCCGGTACGTCACGATGCCAATGTAAACCGTTTCGCGCCCGTACGACGGCGAGAGTGGGATCGAGTCGGGCGCCGTCCACCGGATCTCGACGGGGAAGTGCACGCGGTGACCCTTGGGGTCGGCCGCCTCCGAGGCGTACCAGTCGCGCAGCTCGCGCAGGCAGTCGGCGGCCTCGGAGGCGTCGAGGGCCCATTCGGAGGTGTATTGGGGGAACTGGGGTTAGCACAGGGAACGGGTGCGGGGACGACGTGGGGAGGGAGGGATTGGAGAGGGAGAAGGGGTTGTGGGGCAGCGAGAACGGGGACATTGAGCTGAGGCAGAGTGCAAATCGACACAGCGCACGACGAGCTAGACAAGGCGGGGGAGTAGCCCGCGTTCCCAGCCTTGTGGTCTATGTGCAGCTTCGTCCTCTTCGAACACTGTGTAGAAGGGGAGTGGGTCGACACGGTGCACAACGAAGAGGGCCTGGGAGCGATAGCAGCCTATCCCAGCGTCGTTCCAACTGTCTAATCTCCAGTCATGGCTACGCTGCAGCTTGTGCCAGCTACACGCCCCGCTCCTGCACCAAGACTCACCAGACAATCAAAGTTGAAGACCTTGTACGAGTGGTCAACCACCACACTCCGCCCCTTTGCGAGCCACCACGCCCATCGGCCGACATAGGGGGTGAACGAGCGGACGTAGCGCGAGACAAAGAGGAAGAACTGGGTGACATGGTATCCGAGGACGTGACCGACGAAGTCGCTCTTGGGCTGTGCGGGGAGGTACGTGCGGTTTGCGCGAGCGACGACCATGCCGTTTCCGTCGGGGTACCACCACGCGCGGACGTGCTGTGCGGACCCTTTAATCTCGTCGAGGTTTTCGAGGACATAGTCGACGGGGTACGAGACTTTTTCTTCTTCGAGGCGGTACGCTGGCTCGACGGCGATTTCGACTGCGAGAATCAGGCCCGTCGCGCCCAGCCCGCACTGCGAGGCCGCCAGCAGGTCCGCGTCCGTCTCCGCGTCCACACGCACGACCGGCGCGCCCTCCGTCGGCAGCGCGACTAGCAACGACGCTACGTCTGCGCTGATTACCGGGTACGTCACACCCGACCCGTGCGTCGCTGTCGAGATCAGACCGCCAATCGTCTGGTCGCTGATCGAGCCAATGTTGCGCAGTGCCAGGGGTGGGTCGGCCGCCGCGAGGGCCGCGTGCACGGCGTGCAGAGTCGTGCCCGCCAGGAACGTCGCCGTCTTCTTCGTGTGCGAGATCTGTTGTCAGCGGGGATAGGCGTTGGGGTAAACATGACGCGCGGAGCGAGAGAGGTCATGCCGAGCATGCGGACAAGCATGCAGAACGATGACGTCCAGGGCGTGGACTGGAGACATGACAGACTCCGGGTCGGCATGACTTGGTGCAACCACCCGGAATTGCTACAGCAAACGCCCCAAGAGACACCGGACAGAGACATGGTGACTCAACGTTGGCGCACGGGCCACACGCACGCAATGGTGAGCACCACTCGAGCACGGTGGTGGCCGTCCGTGCTGGCCGTCGTCCCGACCCATCATGCCTCGCTTGGACAATGGTGACCTCTCTGGACCGTCTCGGTGCACTTGCGAATGACCCGACCGTGACCCCAACACAGCGCTCGGAGGCAATCCCCCCTCCCCACCATCAAAGGACCCTCGACGGATTCTCTCCTCATCATCCTCCCGTCCCGCACACAACCCGACTCACCTCAAGCACACCCTCCACACCCTGCATCCTCACGAGCCATCCTTTCGTGCACGCCAGATCGCTCGGCGAGTGCCCCACGCCCACGGGGTGGACGGTCGCGTGCTCGCGCCGGGCCAGCTCGAGGATCTGCCGGCACTCGAGCGCGGTCGTGGGCGCAAACACGCGCTGGGGGCGGCACTCGAACGTGCGTGCCCAGTTTGTAAAGAAGGCGAGCGGCGAGCGGGTGGGTACCGAGATGGGCTCGAGGGCGGCGGCGAGCGCCGTCGTGGACGAGGGGAGGGGGGTGGCGAGGTCTGGGAGGTCGTAGGGCGGGGCAACGGGTGGGTTGGATGTTGAGGTCGAGGTCGAGGCCGAGGCCGGGGCTGGTGGTGGGTTGGTCGCCATGATAGAGTTAGATTGACGCGGGGGGTCCGCGGAGGCCGTGCCGGCCTAAACTACGCCGAAATAGCGACGAGCGAGGGGATACCAAAGGCGGGAGTTGTTGTTACTGTCGTTGATGCCGACGTGCTGACAGGCGATAGACGAAGACGGAAGATGAAGGATGACACGGTGGTATGCGTCAACTTTTCCGACTTTTGTTTTCGCCGCGTCGGAGAGGTCTATGTACCGTAGAGGGAGGCGGAATGGGCGTGGGACCTGATCCAGAATGAAATCGATCCTGCGGGCACTCCAGTCCGCTGGGCCGGCCCAGGGGGAGTGGCAGGGTGGGCCGATGGCGTCCATGACGTGCTGCTTAGTTATCATCCTCTGCAACTTCAGGTCCCGGCGGCATCTTCACCAGTCCCAAACCGTGCATCCAGACTGCACCAGCCCAGCATGCCAGCAATGGCAGGCAGCATAGCAGCCACGCTGGCCCGTGCACAAGCACCCTCTTGGCCTCTTGTCTAGCCTGTTTAGTCAGTTTGGTCGCGCATGCCCGCCCGCGTCGCAGCTGCGCAATAACGCCTTGCAGCCTTATCCTTGCGCGACCAGGCGCATAAATCCTGCAGCCGCAGATTCCTCGCAAGCCAATCACTCTCCGAGGACGGAAATCGGCCGGCGGAGATGGCCGCAGGCAAAGGCCACTCACCGTACCGGACGGGTCGCCGCTCACAACAACGCTGGCAGCGCTGCTAGGCTTGTTGGCGTTCTGCTAATCTGCTTGCTGTTAATCTGGCAAACTCAAGTGACATCCTGTTGAATCTGTACCAGACACAATCTACGGAGCCACAGTATTATTCAAGGCAGAATCTACCCCGTATCCGACCCCGTGTCACTACTATCGAAGCGGTCCCCCCCCCCATGGCTCGGGCTGGACCTCCCTCGGGAGCAGGCGCTCGTGTCCCGACGCGGTGTCGCGCGTGAAGAGAGACCCAGTCTCCTCGCCTGCACGAGCGCGGAAGTCTCTGAGCGTCTGAAACGCAGCGGCTCCGTCGAAGCGGCGGCGAGGGGTGCTTGAGCCTCGTCGATGGTGATGTGCTCTTAGGTGGGGAGGGCGTCGATGAGGGGTTCGAGGCTGAATCTATGTGGTGGGGACGGGGAGGCGTGCGAGGACCGCGGCGAGGTTGGCGAGGATGTCGGGGGTCGGGACACCGCTCCCACTAGCGGGACGGGGGACGGGAGATGGAGGCGAGGTGCTGGTTCCCGGTCAAGGAAGCATACGAGTGAGAAGTGAGCACTATCGCTGAAGAAACTCATTGCAAGACTGTATGGTGGCAAATGGCTGGATCAAGATGCCAAGAGCGAGATGCTATGCTTGACTGCGAACAGACAACATTGGCCTGTCAGGTCAATCCTCCAGCTGAGCAGCCTTGGCAAACGATTGTACCATGTAAGACCTCCCTGTTCCAGAGCAGGACGGGCCTTCAACCCGTCGTCACTTGTCCTGCATATCTGCCAACAGCTCCTCTGACCGGACAGATGCATACATGATACTCTCATGGCAAGGGCACGGGTTCAGCCCCAAACATGAAATGAAAGACTCCTGGAGATAATAGAAGAGTGCGCTCCATACGGGCTCCAAGCTCTATCGCGTGGGAAGAAACGCCGCCCTGCTGTCAGCACCGCCACT
This sequence comes from Pascua sp. PH4015B, assembly GCA_025502685.1. Taxonomy (NCBI): domain Eukaryota; kingdom Fungi; phylum Basidiomycota; class Tremellomycetes; order Trichosporonales; family Trichosporonaceae; genus Pascua; species Pascua sp. PH4015B. The sequence continues at coordinate 32,133 of JAMFRD010000014.1, forward strand.
AAGAAGTGACTCACGCGTCGGCGTACATCTGGTCGGGCGATTTCTGGTGTTAGCGTGGAGGTGGTAATCGTGCGGGCCTGTGGGTGGTGCTGGCGATGGGACTGAAGCCAATGTCCATGACCTTGGCGTTTCGCGATTCATGCCAACTTCGAAGTGCTGCCCACCTGCCTCTACTTACTTTGAACACTTTCAACCCCGCCAGGATGGCCGCGATGAACACCAAAATGTCGTATGTGACCCACAAGAGCGCCCAGGCTGGCGTCAGCTGGGCCACATGTGCTTGCACACTGCCCAACCGCAGTAGGCTGCAACCTTCCAGTATGGTGGAGTATTTGCAGTGCCAAACGGGGTCGACTCACAGCTCGGATTCCAGCCGATGACCTTTGCAAACTGCGAGCAGTCGCTGCCGTTTTCCTTGATGAAGAGGCGTTCATCGAGAAAGTCCCAGAGTGCGTAGAAGAGGTGCAGGATGCCGACGAAGAGGACTGGTATCAGCAGCGGCAGGGACATTGGGCGTACCGTAGAATCGCAGGGCGCTTCCGTGGTCTGCAAACCACAGGCCGATGAGGACTGCCTCGCTCACGATGAGGCTGACGACAGGGCTGCGGTGTCAGCGGGAACGCTAAAGCTGGGGCTCTTGTGATGCTCACATCCAGTGGTCGACGCGGATTAGTGGGACGAGGAGACCGAATGCGATTGTGAATGACGCAATCTTGGAGGCGACAATGTCGACTGGGCGTGAGTAAAGGTGGTCGGTGCGACGCGACGGCTCGTCCACGTCGCATGCACACACTCACATGCACAGAACTATCAGTGTCAGCGACCGACACCTTGTGACCCTTCCAGGCTGCTCCACTCACGACATATAAGAACCCAACGACCGAACTGCCAAAGTACCCCGCCCCGAGGGTGAGAACACAGCGCACACTCCGATGCCGCTGCTCGTAGGTCACACGCTCGTCCCACCCGCCCTCGAACGGCCGCTCGTGGGGGAGCAAGAGGCCGTCGATGCTGGTCATCCCGCCGACGTTGGGGTCGATGCAGACGTAGCGCACACGGCCACCGCACAGCAGGCCGGTGACGAGGTGGAACGCTTCGTGCGTGGCGACGACAAAGAGCTGGGAGGTGGTTAATGGTGGCTCCGAGACACCGCCGCGTCTGAAACACAGGGAAGCTGTGTCTCTACGCGGATGAGGTGGCGCGACGCACCTTGAACGCCATGATGGCGTCTTGGATGATGGGGAGGTTCCATGCCAGGAGCGCGCCCAGGACCATGACGCCTGCGGCGATGATGGTGTTTGTCTCTGGCCGTCAGTGGAGCTCAAGTGACACCAGGAAGCTTGTGACGGAGTGCATGTCCGGCGCAGTTCCAGACTCACGGAATCGATTGGGCACGAGGTCGGGTGTCGCGAGCCCGATGAATGTAGTCGTATTTGCCAGAGCTGGGATGTTGGGTATGCTCGTGTTTGTTCCAGCATGGTCAAGTCCAGCGGCCAGGGACGAAACACCCTCAGACACCCCTGCAAACGCTGATGGTGCCATCCTAGTCGCTGTCGGCGTTGGCGATCACGGCGGGAGAGGCTCTAGATCCGAGCCAGCGACATGGATGACGGCGAGAAGAACGTGTTGACAGAGCAATGATGAACAGACAAAGTCATAAAGCACGTCCTCTGTGGTCACTCGTGTACGTGACTGGGGATGATGTTGCACGGTCCGCTTTTTGTTTGTGTCGTTGTTTGCCACCCACACATGCGCTTCTGGACTTCGCTTCGCACCGCGCACGGTCCCTTGCCCCCTTCCCGCCCTCACAACTCTGCCTGGAGTCTGTCAGTGCTCGACGACTTCGGCGATATGACGAGATTTAGATGGCTGATCGGCAGAGTATTTATCAAGCGCGGGGGTAAAGAAGTATTGCGGTTTCTGTCAGAAGACTTGATCGCTCTTGAGCTTCTCCCTCCACCCCGAGCTCCACCGAAGCAAATCGGTGGAGCTGTGGAGCATAAATGCCAGTACGTTTACCTCCCAAACTGGGCGTCCGGCACTATTCTAGATGGGTCAGTCTTACGTGCCCCGCACCCGTCCATCCAGCAGCTGTTCACCGTTCATGCTTGCAGCTGGAGGTAGTGAGTCAGCAACTGGACAAGCGGCAGCTCCGTTGTCGGTTCACGGACACGAACCAGTCCAGAGCTTGGTGCCACACTTGTTTCCATCGCGACCTTGTGTAGACTCCTACTACTACTTTCAACAAGGCAAGACATCCGCTATGGGATGCATCGTGAACGCTCGTTGCTCGACTTTCATTCCGCGTCGCACCACATGCCTCCCATGCTTGAAAGAAAGTCAATCGCGGGGACCCCACGCCACACTTGTGCCGATTTACAAAGTCCGACGCGTCCGATCTCCCACGGTAGCCTGTTTCCCACGCCCGCTCCAGCCCGTTGTATCTGCCATGGTGAAACGGCCCCCGCCAACCGTTCCGCGTCGAGCCCGTCGCTCGTGCTCGCTCTGAGCTCGCTGGCAATTGGCAGCTTGGCAACTGGGCACCAGGCAGCCGCACCGTGCTCGGGAGCACCCTCTGTACGTCAGATTCATTTCCATCAACTCTCCAACTCTACCATCCCACATTCGTTGCACCATGTCGTCGACCCCTGTTGTTCCCGTCGTCCCCATCCCCAGCGAGGAAGTCATTGCCCGCAAGGTGAGTATATCGCGAAAAAGCGGTAGTGAGGCGGGGCTGTCGTGTGCGGGTAAACTCGAGCGCGATGCTGACGCTCAGTTTGACAACTGCGTGAGTTTCCTGCCCTTGGGAGTGGACCGAGGACGGATGGTATCGCTCGCGCGCTCGGCGGTAGATTGTCGATGGCTGGTGGGCTGCGCTAGGCGGCTGCTCGATCGTGCGCGGTTCGGGGGTTCGTCGGGCAGCCAGTTGTTTGCTGCGTTTGACGGCCACTGCGGGCTCCTCCTGTCCTCGTCGCCCTCATGGAGCCGAGCAACTGCCCCCACATGATATCACAGTCCAGCGGACCGCGCGGCTCCGGCACCCAACCAGTGCGAGCTGCCCCCGCCGGAAGCGACACAGGAACGCGAAGCCAGCTCGGACCTCACCCTCCACCGCCCGCTATCTTGCTGACGCCAGGTTGCCGACCTTATCGTCAACGCAGGTGTCGGCTTTGGCGTTGGTGTCGTCGCGTCGGTCCTCCTCTTCCGTCGTAAGTGCGGGTTGTGTTGAAAGGTAGGAGTTGCAGGGTTGGTGCTGACGATAGGTCGTGGATGGCCCGTTGCGCTGTCGACAGGGTGAGTGGGCAAGGAGACGTGGGGTGTGCTGGCTGGAGGGGTCTGGGAGTGGGGCGAGGGCGAGCGTGGACTGGGAATGGGAGGGGCGCGTTGAGGGGTGGTCAAGCTCGCTGGAAGTTGGGGAAGAGGGTGAAGACCTCATGGAGAGCGACGTGTGCGGGGCGCAGCGCGAGCGGGGCTGGGGGCTCGACTCCAGACGCTGCGAGTATGAGAGCCGGCTACAGCAGCAGGCTCCAGGGGGGGGGGCAAGGACGAACTGAGTATGGGAGGAAACGGGAAGGCGCAGTGAGCAGGAACGAGCGTGCCGGCGAGGGAACGGGCACAACATGGAGAACTGGTGGCAGGGGGTGAGGGGGAAAGGGCCACCAGAACGAGCCGCGAAACCTTCCCGCACATACAGCTTATGGACCGATGCTAACGGACAGCTTCGGTGCCGGTGTCGCCTACTCGAACGTGAGCAGCTACGAGAATGAACCCAAAGTCTTAGCTGACACAACAGTGCAACTACTCGCTCAACCCTTACGTCCTCCCGGGCACCAAGGTGCTTCCCAAGCAGCAGTAAAAGCCCAGTGGCATCTCTAGATAATGACGCGTATGCTATTGAGGGGCATAGAGCGAAGCTCGGGCAGCTTGTTTATGCCGTGTCTATTGTGGTGTTGTGTTTGTGCGAGTAGTGTTTGTCTGGGGTGTTCGTTGCGTACAGTCGCCCAGCTCGGTGGGCTGCGCAGACGGCGAGTGTGCCCACGCGCATCGTCTGATATCCGAGGGCGCCAATGTCGCGATGTCGATCTCCACTCCCGCAATGCCGCCGTCATGGAGGACTCGTTAGCGCCGTTCAGCAGCAAGAGGCCGAAATTGTTTGCGGGATGGTTCGCTCGCCGGACAACGGCGCGCACTACAACCTGCGCTCCCTGACCAGCTCAGCCTGAATCTCGTTGGCCTCCTCGCCCTGGCGGATCCACGGAGCGGCACCTATGCCCTTGTTGTGGTGTAGAATGCTGTCGCGGCCGGCACGCTCGGGGTCGAGCGCCTCAGCCCGTGAGGGTGCGCGACGCTGTTCTTCGCCCATGTACGCTGAGTGTCAGACGGCTTTTGGCAGCGGCAGGGATTGTAACCGTAGTGAGACAACAGGCAGACTTACAACGACGGTACAGGATCGCGGAGGTCACAACCAGGAGAGGGAAGGAGATGATGATTGTCTGCACGTCAGCTTTGATCCCCAGCGTTTGGTAAAGGAAGAGCTGACTCACTCTCAAGCGCTTGGCGTCAGCTGTGAGCGGGGCCATGGTGACTGTAGTCTTGGGAGGAGGTTGACCGAGTAGAGAGGAAATGTGTATGGGACACTCGCTCGTACCGAGAACATTGCGTTCACCATCAGACTCTCGGCTGCTCTTGGAACGCCAGTCTGGCACAACGCCACATGCTAATGTGGGGGGAGTAAACTGCAAGTGGTCTTTTGGGATTTGATTCCGTGTGTGTGACACCAACATGCATCACACGCTGCTAGTCTTGTCTCTGGATCCCTGTCACCTCGTTTCTTTTGATTGTCCCTCTGTCTCTCTCTCTCTCTCCACCGTCCCCTCCTCAGCCTTACTTCTCTTTCTCCCATTCCACTCTCAGCTCCTCCTCTTTTGTCCAATCACCCATAAACCCTTGCCTGCTTGATTTCTACTCACCACCAACTTTAAAACTACCTTCTACCCCACTCCCCCTCTCCGTTACCACTCCACCACCTTTCGCGCCACCGCAACTTTCCACCTCTGTAAGCGTCCTGCCTGACCCTCTGACTCGCGCGCTAGTCCCTCTGACCCGCAGTCACCCATCACCCATCACCCATCACACGCCACCGCACCCACCACAAAAGACATGGTCTACAACGCCGGAGGTTATCCTCCCGCGCGCTACACGCCGTCTTATGAGACACCCTACCAACCCCAGCCGGGTGCACCTTCTGCTTCCGGCATGCCGCCGCCCACGCTGCCGACCGGTATGCCTCCGCCTCCGGGTGGATTCCCGCCGTTTCCACCAGGTGCGTTTGGCGGCCCTGCCCAGACACCCTCGTTCCACTCGCCGTACGACGAATACCCATCCAACGCCGCGTCACGCACACCCAACTTTTACGACGCGGCGCCACAGGCGCGCAAGTACGAGCAGCAGCAGCAGGACGCCTATGACCCGTATGCGGCTGGATACGACCCTGGCACACCGCAGATGCGCTCCGCTCCTCCCACCAACGCGCCACCCTTCCCACCCACTCGCGCGCCGGCCCAGGCGCCAGCGTCGTCTCTCATTACGCTTCCGGGACACGCCTCTTTACCTAGTCGCCCTGTATCAAACCTCGTACCGCCTCCTAGTGACGCGACAGAGCTCAAGCTCCTGACGGCACCGACCACTGCGACAATCGGCGAGTACACCGCCACCGTCTTCTCGCTCCCGCCGCAGCCCCTGCCGATCACAAAGTACGTGGTCGTCAACCCCGACGACGCGATCGACGTGCACCGTGCCATTTGCCAGAGCGGCATGACCAAGAGCGTGTGGTACGCGGACGGGTCAAACCGCGCTGGCGAAGGATGGGGCGCAGCGATCGAGTGGGTCCTCGAGACGGGCATGTCGGGCGCAAAGCTTCGCACGTGTGTCGGCAATGTCGACTCGCTAGGTACCGAGCTGGGCGCGATCATCAAGGCGGTCGAGGGCTTCCGCGACCATTTACAGCAGTCGATCCGCACCCAAAAGCCCATGTCGCACGAGTTTGTCCTGTTTTGCTCGTCTGCGGCTGCCATTGTGAGCCTCGACACGTCGTCTCGCCCAGAGAGCATCAAATTTTGCCAGATTTGGCGCGACCTTTGCACCGATTTCCTCAAGGCACACATGACGCTCGTATGGCTTCCCAAGGCGTGCGACGTTGAAGGCTTCAACCTCGCCGAGCGCATTGCCAATGTCGCTTCGTCCAACAGCTACCAAAAGCGCCGCAAGGAGCGCGCCGTCCCGGAAATGTACATGCGCCTCGGCGGCGGCGAACCCGCTGCAGGTGGCAGCACTGAAGCCGGACCGTGGCAGCGCGGTGACGCTGACCCGTCCCGTCGCAAGTCGCCGTTTGAGCGGCCCGTGCCCCTTCCTATGGTTCTTCCGGAAAGTCTGCCCAAGGCTGAGCCGCGCTCCAGGTCGCCGTCGAGGTCGAGGTCGCCGTCTCGTTCGCGTTCACCACGTCGTGACGCCCCCGTGCATGACGCTGCGAACGATGAAGACGAATCAATCCAGCCTCGCGCAGGCGCGCTGTTTGTGACAGGGTGAGCCAACCATGCGTGTGTTTTGTAGGTGCTAACCAAATCCAGCTTTCCCCAAAACGCGGTCGCAAAGGACCTTGGAATGCTGTTTGCCAAGTTTGGTGAAATGTGAGCCTACCCACCCCTGTATCGCGTGCTAACTCTCAGCGTGACCGTCGACATCTTTTCAATTCCTCCAATCAAGCCGCGCTTTGCATTTGTCGCATACGCCGACCCGAGTGCTCGCATCCAGGCCCAGGCCATCGAGGCATTCCACCGCAAGCCGATCGACCTCACCACGCCGTTTGCTCGGGAAAATGCCGAAGACCTCGCCTTCTGGAAGGGCTTCAACAGCACCTTGGTTGTGGTCAAGTCGGAAGCTGACAGGCTTGTGCCCCTGAGCATTTCTCGAGACTTTCCCGAGCTCCCGGACTATGCCATTGCGACCCGCCGGCGCCCCGATGCCAACGCAGAGAAGAAGCGCAACTGGCAGGACGACCGCGAACCGTGAGTCGGACCAGCTGTAGGGAGGGAACTCTTGTCTAACATTATCACAGTTCGCCTCAGAAACGGGCTCGTCAAGACCTTACCTCTGACCACGTTAAGAGCCCCTCTGACGCTCACTCACGGAAGGGTCTCGCTGGGCTTTCGCCGCGCCCCTCGGTCTCGATCCCTGGAGACCAAGCAGTCGCAGCGCCGTCACCCAGCATTACCAACCACAATGGCGGTCCTCACCGTTCTCACCCTCTTCACCCTTCTCTTCCTCCTACCCCTCTGACCGCGTCGCGCGGACCCGACACTTCGCGCACGGTGACACCTGTTACCGCGACGTCCAAGTCGCCAGTTGGTGCTGCCGCCGATGCGAAGACGGCGCCACTTGCCAACTCTGCGTCCATGCCGCAAGAGTTCCCCATCAAGCTGAGCGGCAAGACGCTTGTCGCTCTGATCAACCTCGTCACCTCGGTCTTTATCAAGCACGACAAGTCCAACTGGATCGTCCACACGTGCCTCATTTCCACCGACATTGACCAGGCCCGCCACAAGCTCCAGGATGATCTGTATGCGACGGATGAGGCGATCATGACGGCCAACGACCTGGAGAGCACCCTTTCGACGCGCGGTTTCACGTCTGCTCGCATCGATGCGTTCGTTTCCAAGGTGCTCAAGGTCCTCGACGGTATTGCGGCTGAAGACGAGGCCGAGCCTGGTGAGATTAGCGCCGAGGAAACCGCCAAGACGTACGACGTTCCCGCCCTCGAGCAAGAGCTTGAACGCGCACTGCAGGACTATCCCGACCAGACGCGCGAGGCCGTGACTGCGGCTTCCAAGGTGCTCGAGTACCTGTACCGTGGCCAGGAGGCACAGGAGAAGAAGCGCGTCGACGTCGAGCGCCGCGTCGGCGTCATGAATGGCATGGTACAGATTGGCGAGCAGGTCAGCGCCGTTGTGCGCTTCCTGCTGACCGAAGAAAAGTAGAAGAATATTTGAGAAGTGTCGTAGTGGTGATATCTATGTATCTTGTGGGATGCAGCATGCGCGCATGTCAATTGTGGGTGCGGATGTGGATGTGGATATGCCTGGGCTGTGATGTTCGTGTCAAACTGGCCAATCGCGACGTGCCGCGGCGCAGCGCGCAGCATATGTGGTGCAGCGTATTCTTTGGAAGAGGCACAGCGTACTAGCGTACCCGTGGACCGTGTTCGATGAGCGTGCCTGTAAACTTTTCGGGGCCGTTGCGGAAGCGAGCAAGTGTGCAAGTGTGCTCGTAAGCAGTGCTGTACTCGATGCATGCGACTGTGTCTTCTGGCTGATCTACAGTACGTTGGACGTGTACGACGTGTTCTTGTTTGCGAGTGGTTGTAAAAAAGTCTGCGTCGGCCGCGAGGGTTTACGACATTTTAAGCCCAAGAAATCCTTGGCACTGTCCATTCACAGAAAGCCACCACAGGGCGGGCAAAGCTTGCCAGGGTCCAAGTTGACCCATTCATTTCGCCTCGCATCCACCCCTCACTCACATTCATCCCATCCTCACGCGCCAAAAGGCAGACCCGCGCGCCCCGCGTCAACCCGCCCAGTCCCGCGGCCACGTCGCGTCCCGCAAAGCACAGAGGTGCATGGTGCAACACTACTACTTGCACTCTTGCACTCTTGCACTCTTGCATGCTCCCAACACACTACCGCGGCTATCGGACACATCTCCATTCAATTCTTTCTTGTCTAAACGCTTAGACGCCGCGGTGCAACTCTACGCAAGCAACACCCGCCAGACAAGCTAGAGCTTAACGACCTCGAATTCAGTGGCGCCGCCAACGCCAAACACAACTCATCCTCTGGCGCCAGCACCAACACGAGCACCACCGCCGTTGGCAGCCTGCAGCCTGGCCCCCGCGTGCACGCCACCAGTGCCGCCATTGACGCCTCGACGCCCTTAGATCGCCCTGAGCCCCAATCCACCCCCCCCCCGTCTGCTCGGCGCAGGACCCGTCCCCGAGCCCAGCCCCGCTTGGATCCTCGGTCTCGACCGGCCTAGCGGTCTGACCATCTCGCATCATCGTCTCTGATCTCGTCTTGCCCGCACGCGTCGTTTGTCGCTTTGTCCTTTTTCCACTCTTTCATCACGCACCACGCCGCAGCACACGAGCTCGAGCACGCTTGGATCGCCGTCCGTGCGCCCGTGACGGAAATATCGCACCGCGGTCTTGTGTCTCGCCTTGACGTTCACACTCGCTCGGCGCGCTCCCCGTCCCCCGCCCCCCTCCCGCGTGCCGTCGTCCCCCACGCACTTCCACCAACTGCAAGTAAATTAGCATCGTCGACGTTGCATCGGTTCATCTTGGTTTCTCGTCCCCTCCCTCCTTCTCCGCCAGGATACCCCTCCCCTCCACCGTTCCGGCTCCTCCCCCACCCCACCCACCCCGATGCCACCACAAGCCGCGGCGCGCAAGGACGCGACGGCCGCGCGCCTCAACCCCATCTGGTACCAGTACGCGTGCGCGACTGTCGTCGCCGCCGTCGTCCTCGGCAACCTCCTCCGCTGGGCGTTTCTCGACTATGCCGATCCCTACCACTGCGCCGCGTTGCTCGGGACGGGGCGCTGGCTCGATGAGAAGTGGACAAATTGGCAGCCTGAGGGTGAGTCACGGGGAAGGGGGGGGGGGGTTACGGTGTTGGGGGAGTGGGGTGTTGTCGAAGAGGGGACGGTGGGAGGGGACGAGAGATCGCGTGGAGGGCATTGAGAGTTGTACAGGCCATTCGAGCTCGGGCTCGGACTCGACGCTGTGTGTGCCGTCGCTCGACACGGCTCGGCTGCGTAGACGCTGTCGGGACACGGCAACCTGTACGGCCCTAGAGCTCGGCTCTGGAATCTCAGCGGGGAGCCGGGAGAGCTCTTCTAATGAGGGCAAGCTGGCAGAGCAGGTGGAGCCTTTGGGAGTCGGAGGAATCACTGCGAGCTCGAACTCGAGCTCGATAGACATTATGAGCGGACGCGAAGCTCCGCGCTACCGGGGTTCCGAGGCGCTGTAGGCCGTCGGTACAGCTCCGGGCTGTCGGGAGGGAACGTCTGAGGGGAATCCGTGGGAGGAGAGAATGTTAGGGATCGCGGAGGCCGGTTGAGGGTCGCGCGGCGAGCTCGTGCTCGCGCTTGAGGGGCGCCGACGCTGTCGACGCCGTCCAGCTGGGATCGAGGCTGCCTGGAACATGGGAAGATTCTGCACGTCCCAGAGCTACACGTCGTGGCTTCTTGGAACTCGGCGCTCTGAACACCTGGGGTTGTCCATGTTCCCTCGCGAGTTCTCCTGGCAACATTCCTCCTGCGTGTCACCGTTCAAATGCTCGTTGGCTGCGCCTCATGCGGCGTCCACCCCGCCATTGCCAACACTGTTGCGTTCACGTCCAAGTGCTCTGGCGCAAATGCCCACACTCTGTTCCACCATCCACACTGGCGCCGCCCGGCACCCCACTGACGCCCAGGATGCTACCAACAAAAGCTCAAAGGCCCCGCGGTCGCTTCCTGCCTGACGAGCCCAACACGCAACCCCGAGGCAAAACGCCGCACACCTGTCCCCGGTGATCGTCGAGCCTTATTTGTTGGCGACTCGAATGTCCGACAGCTCTTCTTTGCCGTTGTACGCCAGGTTGACAATGGGAAAAACTACCCAAAACGCTGGGAGTCGGATGGAGAAAAGCACTCCGACAGAGAAGCCGTGATCACGACGGCCGACGGCGCCAAGCTCACGCTCGACTTTTGGTGGGACCCATATCTGAACACGACGCAAACGGCAACCTACCTCGAGTCGACGCCTGCCCACCCCGCCTCTCTCCTCGTTCTCGGTTCGGGATTATGGTACCTGCGCAACCCGAGCTCTGGTGGTCTGGCCGCGTGGACAAAGACGGTCCACAAGACGTTTGACACGCTTCGCGAACACCAGGGCCAACCGCGCACGCCGATCGTTGCGCCGTGGGACACGATGCAGGCCGACTATGAGGCGTGGCTGCCGGGTCTGCTTCCCTCAGGTGGCCAGGGCCTCAAGTCGGGCGCTCCCAAGAGCACTGAATTCTCCCTCGCCGACACGGTCGTCTTCCTCCCCGTCCCCAATCCGGTCGAGGCGCGTCTCTCGCCCGAGCGCGCCGCGACTATTGGCCACTCGGATGTCGAGGCCATGAACGCCGACATTGCCGCGCGTCTGCAGCACCCGGATCCACCTCCCGTCGTCGTCCCCAAGGCGTTCAACATGTTGCTTGTCGACAGCGAGTCGGATGACGGTCTCCACTTTTCCGACCGCATCATGGACAAGCAGGCAGAGCTGCTCCTCGGCTGGCGCTGCAACGACGCCGCGCGCAAGGGCGGCCAGGAGGGCACGTGCTGCCGCCGGTACAATACCGTCCGCCCCGTGCAGGCGCTCCTGCTCCTCTTTCTCGGCGTCTGGTCGCCCATTGCAGCGTACATTGCGCCCCGCGTCGCCCCCGGTCACCGCATCCTCCGCTTTGTGCCGTCGGCTGCGACCGCCATTAGCACGTTTGGCCTCTCGATGATCTACCTGTTCCTCGCGGACCGTACCACCATTTTCCTCAAGGAGAACAAGGACTATGACCCGTGGATCTTTGGCGGCATGACCGTGGCGTTCCTTGTGGCCGGTCTTGTGACTGTCAAGAACAAGGGCAAGGACCTTGGGTTCCTGAACCGTGATATTACCGACGAGTGGAAGGGGTGGATGCAGAGTGGGTCCAATACAATTGGGTGGTCGTTGCTAACCACCAGTCGCTATTCTGATCTATCACTTTTTCGGCGCGTCCAAGATTTCCGGCATCTACAACCCGATCCGCGTTCTCGTCGCGTCCTACCTTTTCATGACGGGCTATGGGCACTTCTTCTTCTGTACGTGACCGCACCGCTTCTCAACTAACGTATAGACTACAAAAAGGCCGATTTTGGGTTCCAGCGCGTTGCCATGGTCCTCTTCCGACTCAACCTCCTCTCGGTCGTCTTGCCCTATACCATGAACACCGACTATGCGTTCTACTACTTTGCGCCTCTCGTCTCGTGGTGGTACATTATCATCTACGTCACCATGGCCATCGGGCACCGCTTCAATGACCGCCCAGCCTTTATCCTCGTCAAGCTCGTCGTGTGCGCCGCGCTCGTCGCAGCATTTATGCACCAGGGCTGGATGATGGCCGCCATTTTCCGCGTCCTCAACGCCGTCTTCCGCATCCAGTGGTCGGCGAAGGAGTGGAGCTTCCGCGTCATGCTCGACCTGTACATTGTATGGGGCGGCATGCTCTCGGCGTACGCATACATCAAGGCCAAGGAGCTCGGCATCGTCGACCGGCCATGGTTTAACTCTGCGCGCATGGGTGCGTGCGTGGCGAGCGTCCTCGGCCTGGCGTGGTACTTTTGGTTTGAGCTCTCGCGCGAGAGCAAGTTTGTCTACAACGACTACCACGCCGTCGTGTCGGTCGTGCCGATTCTTGCCTTTGTGACGCTGCGCAACGCCACGAGCTTGCTTCGTTCGTCCACTTCGAGGCTATTCTGCTTTGTCGGCCAGATTTCCCTCGAGACGTTCATCCTCCAGTTCCACGGCTGGCTCGCAGCAGACACAAAGGGGATTCTCCTCGTTACGCCGCCAGAGTACCGCCCTGCAAACCTGGTCATTTCCACCGTGTGCTTTGTATGGCTCTCGTACAAGGTATCCGGCGCGACGGGCGAGATTACAGAATGGGCCGTCGGCAAGAAGAAGAAGCAGACCCTCCCCGCCCCGGCTACTGCTGCCGCTACCGACGGCGCCGCCGCCCCTGCCGGACCCGAGAGCATCCCGCTCATGGACCGCGGCGAGCCCAATGGCGCCATTGCATCCCCCGGAGCAGAGCCCCCAGCCGACAGCACCGTCGCGCAGGGCTACGCTCCCCACGACCGCTGGCGCGACCTCACCCTCGTGTCGGCGCTCCAGAACATTGGCTCGCTCGCCGAGCGCCACAATGCGATCAAGCTCGGCCTCGTCCTCGTGGGCCTCTGGGTCCTCAACTGGCTGTACTAGGACAATATCGTTTTTACACCGCGGGCATTACTAGGATGATAGGATATTTTGCAAGATAAATACATAGATGCACATTCATGGGGTTTCTACTGCTTTGCTCGAGTGGGTTCGTGTGTCGTCGTGTCTGGGTGTGGAATGTACAGGGGCCAGGGAGTAGGTTGTAGTGCTGTGATCAACCATGAGAGTTTTGTGTGAGGTGGGGCGATGAAAAGCCGTCAATTGGAGAATTGAGCAGAAGGACAACGAGTCGAAGAAGAATCCAGACGCTCGTTCCATTCAATTTGCTCACCACATGCAAAACACAACCCCCCATGCACACGTCGCATTTTCAATTCTCCCATTCCCGCCAAGGGCGCCACACAACCCACACAAAGAGAGCTCTTACAGGGTGTCTTGACACTTCGTGAAGGCCTGCCATCATCGAGACGTCGAAGACATTATCCACCAATTTTGTTAGATGAGACGGAACCCCGCCCTGCCTGAGCTGGCTGCCGGAGAGCACATCCGTTGTTGGCGTTTGCCCTCACTGCCCATGCAGAGTCTGGTACGGCCAACAGTATCATGCCGGGTCGGCGCCAGTAGTGCATGGATGTCCAACAACGGCAGTCTGCAGCGTGGACCATGAAAGTGGCACTCTCACACATATTGTACTCACCACCTTTCTTGTTGTCACACATCCTCTGCATGGTCTTCCATTGGGCCCCAGAACACCCATGGTGCTATAAATTGTAACATATACACATGTAAAGAAACTACAGCAAGGAATACTATTTACCCATGGTTGCGATAAGCGACCGAATGATGTACAAAATCACAATAAAAAAAAATACACTATGAACGCACAGTTGTGATAATGATGCACTGGTGGCCCGTCAGTTTCCCCAGTCTCACACGTCCCCGAATGAGTAGCACAAGTATCTTTACGCTTAAACTGTTTACCGCATCCGTCGTGCACTCGTAGGGCCTTTTTCGCCAGTGCCGGGGTGGGTTGTGGTGGAAGCCCAATTTTTATGTTGCAGCCTATGGGGCGCGAATGGTGGCATCGGGATCCTTGGAGCATATCTTGCGGTGCCCGTTGAGCTGGTCCTAGTTCGGGTACCTCTTGTCGCAACCGTCGTTCTCGCACTTGAACGGCCTCTCGCCCGTGTGCTTTCGCTCGTGGGTTGTGAGATTGTGGGCGTTCGCAAGTGCTGGTTGCAATGTTCACAGTTGTCATTTTGACGGTGGACCATGGTCTAGTGCGTGCGGAGCAACGCCCTCTTCTTGAACGCCTTGTCGCATCCGTCGTCCTTACAGACGAAGCGTGTCTCGTCAGAGTGCTGCGCCATGTGAACGGCAAGGCCTTGTCGTGATGAACAAGACACGTCGCATCCAGGGTACTGGTATGGTAACGTTGGGCTGTGTGCTCGCTCTGCATGGTCCCTCAGTTCTGCCTTTCGGTTGAAGCGGCGGTCGCAATCGGCCTCCGTGCAGGCAAACGGCAGCTTGCCACCGTGCTCACATGCCATGTGCCGTTCCACGTTGGGTTGTGAGCTGAACCGGCGGTCGCAGACTTCACAGGTAAAGGGGCGCTCCCCGGTATGCGAGCGGATGTGGATCACGACATGAAGGGGGCACGTAAAGGCCTTGCTGCAGTTATCCCATGTGCTTATCGTGTAAGCTATGACAGCCAATCCAAGGATTGCACCATTGCCTTCAGAGCCACTCACCACGCGACACGACGGTTCACGTCCAGCAGGTAATGACGACGCGGTGGCTGCTGCAGCGGGTCTTGCTTGTTGCACGGCTCGACGGACGACGGCCGCCTGACGGAAGGCGAGATTTGCGCAACCGTGCTCGGAATGGGCGCCGAAAAGTTCCATCAAGAGCGACTCGGTCAGGATGGTGAGGTTGTAGGCGGCCATGTGCTGCATCTTGGTCGCTCGTCGATGGTCAAAGTCTTTGAGCGACCACAGTTCAAAGATCTCTTGGGCAGCTTGCGTCCAGTCAAAGTCGTCGTCGTCGCTGCCTTCGTCGTCGCTGTCGCCGTCATCGATGACATCGTTGCCCTGGCCATCATCTTCCGGCCCATCACCGTCAAACCCCACATGCCGTCGAGGCGGCGCTGGTTAGAACCGGCAAAGATGGGGCGCTGAACTCGGACGGGGAGACTGCGCCGGGGCTTTTTACCGCGCCGCTTTGCTGCCACATACGGCACGACTTTGTCCTCGTTCGTCCTCGACATCGGCGTCCATGTCGCTGCCGCCGCCATCCTCTGCGATCGCCTCGGCGTCCTCCACTGCCATTGGCTCGTCCTCGTCGGACGAATCTGGAAACGACAATCGGGTCCGCCAGAGACGACTTTTTCGTCTTTTTGGGACGGGGCGATTTCGTGGGGCTGTCGAGGTCGGAGCCAGAACGCTTGGACAGCCCGGTCTTGGATGACGACCTGGACGACGGCGCTGTCGAGGGAGTGGACTAAGCCAGTCGGTCAGGCTGGTCTGGCCCGACCCGGACGTTTGTCCCGACAATTCTCGATGGAGCATGAGTGGCACGCTGGGGTGCGTTTGGCCAACGTCGACCTGCCGCTGGGCGTTGTCCCCCGAGACCCCGCTGGCGTCGACCGTGTACTTGACGTGGCTCGTGAAGAGTCTGCCGTTGGCGGCGACGACTCATCACTATTGTCAAAGACGGCGTCGACGCGGTCCCGAGGGAGGTTGGCGGGGCCGACATGGTCCTCCTTGCCGTTGCGAACGGACATGTAATGTCCGCGGTCGGGCAGAAAGATGACGACAATGGGCTCGGGGCCACCACGGCTCGTGAGGCTATTGTATGCCCCGCCACTGCCGTCGTCGTCCATCCTCCTCCCACGGCCCTCGCTAACGATGTAAACAGGCCGGCCCACGGCTACAGCCAATGCCACGGCATCGATCTCCTCCGCCCAGGTGCCGGTATTCCGCAGGTCCTTCGCATGGTCTTCCAAGGTCTTGCCCAAGGCTGCCTCGGCGACCTTGAACCTTTCCGGGGAGGACTCGAGCTCGTCGCACGCCAATTGCCGGAGCTCCGGTAATCTTCGTTGCCGCACAGCTGGTCTGAGGCAGCGCGGAAGAAGTAGTTGCCATCTCCCAGGACGTCGCGAACGATGAGCCCCTCGGCTTCGACCCCCTCGACAATCCTTTGCTCGCGACGCGTCAGGTGCGTGCGCCACGAGCCGTTGCCGTTGCTGTTGAAGCCGCCATTGTTTCCGCGGTGGTGCCCACGCCTTGGTCGTCAGCCAAACCCCGTGCCGACATTCGTGAACACAAACACAACTCCAGAACGCGACATACCTTGACGAGGTCGTCTACGTCGGTGGTGACTGACTTGGGATTGACCCCGAAACAACGGCCATCCTTAGGCACCCAGACGGAGAGCTCCGTACCCGTGTAGTTGTCGACGTGGACGGGGTGGTTCAGGTGGTGAAGCGTGGAGTGTGTGTCAGACGAGAAGTGTGACTCGGGCGGCCCGGACAGTCCCCTCCCCTGCGAAAGCGCTGATGCTGAACCATCGACGCCTGGCCTGGAAGCGAAGAGTACTGATCGTACCACTCCCGACCCCAGGCGGGGACGTACTGATCGTACAATTGCTGGCTTGGTGTGCTGGTCGTACAACTGCTGGCTCGAGGTACTGGTGTGTTAGTAGTAGTGCGAGTTGATGCTAGAGGTGGCGGCGTACTGGTTGTGCCAGTCCTGACTCGAGTGATCGGGGTACCGATTATGAAACTGCTGATTCAGAGTGCTAGAATGCTGATGGAGCCAGTCTCGACCAAGCTCGCGAGGCTGACCCTTGACTTCGAATCCGGGCTTCCACAGAGGTGATGAACTTCTGTAAAAGAACTCGATCGAGAGGGCGACTTGCGAACGCTAGAGTGGTCCGAAGACCAGATCCCTCGCAGATTGCGCAGCACTGTCATCAGCTTTGACTCCGTCTGGGTTGTCTTTAGGTAGCAAGGAAGGAACTTTTACACCACCCACCACTGCCTTGACGCTGGGGCTAGTCGGTGGGTCCAATGATAAAGTCCAAGACAAAAGGTTTGCATGTGCTTCTATACAGCAAAGAGGCGCATTACGAGGTAAATCAGTGTACAGATGAAGCGGAACCCGGCCATGCCTGCGACCAAGACTGGGCTGTCAGAGAAGATCAATCGTGTTTGAACTTTACCTAGAATGATCATCATGTACACTGATGTCCGACTCGAGCTTCCCGAGAACGCGCCCGTCGTGTCCGCGCCCGTGAGGATGATGCTGGCGAGAAGGGCGTTGGAGAGCGTCCAGATAAGGAGCAAGTTGGTTCGAAGGTCCGCCAGCTTGTCCTTCTGCACCTGCTCCCCGGAATCCTGCTTCCGCGGGACTTCGTCGGTGTCTACACCAACTCCCTTGACTCGAATGCGGTCCAACGCGTCCTGATAACTGCGATCGATGTCGACTTGTTCAGTCACGAGCGCAGCCTCGAAGTGACCGCCAACGCCGCTGACCGCACCGAGATCGTTTGCGGCCTTGTCGCTGCCCTTTGTTCCCCAAGACAAGTCATGCAGGTTGGAGTAGCTGCGGAGGTCAGCACCAGACCGAGCCGTTACCCAGTAGGCCAAAAGGTAGCAGCGAGGTTCCTGGAACACCAAGCAGTGTTGGCTTGGCGTCTCCAAACACACAGCACTGGTTGAATGTCACGGACGTACCTGTAAATGTTCAAGACATTGACGTAAAAGGGCGACAGAAGAAGATATTGGAAGAAGCACGTAACGAGGTGCCAGGGGTCGAGTGACAGAATCGAAGCGACAACGTAAATGCCGTACGTCGAGCAGAGAGAAATAATCGTTTTCAATAGAACTGGACTATCTTCGACGTGTCTGACCGCCTGAGCAACGCACAGGACACCGCAGATCAGCATGTACAGGGTGAGGACCGCGAAGACGTAGATGGCGATGCGATATTTCCAGGGCGATCTGGGGTAAGTTACTGACCTACTCCCAACCACTTACCCCTGGGGTCTGTTGCCTAGCGAGAACAGGAAACATGCGACCACGGTGCCGAGGTACGTGTACTGGAGAATGGTGTTGAGGACGCGCATACCGGTGACGTTGAGGTGAAACTCGGGCCCCTCCAACGCGTTCGTCAGAATGACAAACATGATGTAAAAGTTGGCAAGCGCAAACCAGCCCATGAGCATGTTGAGTCCGAGGTATACGAATTCCACCGTCAACGCGCACTTGCGGACGGTCGAGTGTCCAGACGACAAGATTCTCTTGAAGTGAATAAACGAGTACACCTTTGATCGTCAGCACGGGTGAAGCCAGAATGACCCACAGAAGCGAAAAGCGAGCCGTTGAGCCAGCGCCGACGCTGACTAATGAGCTCGGCAACTTTGTCTGGCGCATCCGTCTCGCCCACGGCCTCCTTGACGTATTTCAAGACCCAGTCGTTGTTGGGCTTTGCACTGAAAGTCAGTGACCAAGGGCATGGTTAATCGACGTACACAATTTCAAAGCACAGGACTCGATCCTCTGCCAAAAACACAGTTTGCTCGAAGAACGAAACATCAGAAAGTTTCTCGCCCTTGAAGTAACTTTGAAGGGGTTGGCCTTGGAGAGCGAGGTACCTGTAGGCAGAGAAGGCTCCAGGAAGACTGGAATCAGCGTTTCCGAGTATGGTAAGGATGGAGGGGAGCAACGTACACTTGGGCATAGCCAAAGATGCTCTCGAGAGTTTTGTCCAAAATGTTTGACATTTTGTACTCAAAGTTCTGGGCAGCGACGAGAGGGTTGAGCAGGAGGCGCCAACCTGCGCCTTTAAAAACTGCAATTTCCCCACAGGCACCTCCGACGTTCGAGTTGATATCAAAGGCTTTCCAGAGGTGGTAAATGCTCTTGGGACCCGGCATCGTGCCGACGTCGATCAAGATGCAGATGTTGGGTTGCAGAAGCGCTCCTATGGCAGAGAGGCTCCAGCGGTGTGAGTTGATCTTCTTTTGGTTCTTTCTGAACCGTTAGAGACGTAGGAGAGCCGTGAGAACTTACTCCTTCATACAGAAGATGATCTGAGTCGGAACGATCCCACGGTCGGGGAAGCGGAAGCCCATTTTGGTATCCAAAGCGAACGAGGTGGTGTACTCGAAAATGTGAGCAGTTACGGGACGATCCTGGACCTTGTTGGTCATTGCTCCCTCCTGGTAGACACCAAGAGCGGCGAGACAGTCGAGTACACGAGGATTGACAACTTTGCGACCGTCCGCGACGATGCAGACGACAACCTGGGCTGTAAGGAAAAGTGCCACTTTCGGATATACCTATATCCGATTTCGGGACTTACCTTCTTCCACCCATCCTTGCCCCAGACACGCGAGTTCTTACGCGCGCACAGGTGTGCAATGTTCTTCATGACACCGTAGAGGGTGCGGCAAAATAGCTCGGCATCCTCGTTGTACATTGTGATGGTGATAAAGAGCTCAGTCGAGCGGGGTGTGGCATAATTGTTCTGCCGGAGGCGCATGCCCGATCCTGGAACGTCGTCTGGGTCCGTGGTGATTGCCGTGTACCTGGGAATGAGTAACTGCAACTATATCTTTACCAACCTTGTGGTAGAGTGCTCGGGGACGCCTTTAACGGGGAGAAACTTCAGGAGGCGGGACGGGATGGGCATGTCAACGGCGAAAATGCCAGTCGCGTCGACGGCGACCTTCTGAAGACGACGAGCGGCCCCATTGCGCCGGCCGACACGGCCGACAGGAGCAGGACCAAAGTGACGGGTGGTCTTCTCTGGCGAAGCCTCCTTGACGAGGGGAACCGACTCAAACCCGTCAAGCGGGGGTTTGTCGATCGAGGAGCGGCCACCAAAGCCACCCATGGTGTACCCGCCAAGGTCGCCATTGTCGTCTGGCGCGCCAGACTGGTAGACGGGTGCGGGCTGGTTGAAGATGTGGTCGTCGGAGAGGAGAGCCTTTTCGACATCACCAGCCCCCTCGTACTGGACACTGTCATCGAATCCTGGAGTTGGCGAACGAGACCGCTCCCGTCCATACCGGCTGTCCGCGGCATAGCGGAGGGTGTTGGAGGGGATGAACCCGACGGACAGGTCGGGGTGGTTCGGGTCCGGCGGCGGGAGATACGCAGGCGTGGGCTGGAAGCCGCTGGGGGGCAGAGGACGAGGAGAAACAGGAGGGCCGACGGGGGGCGTCTGGCCGCGCATGTTTGCAAGCGCTGTTTCAAAGTAGGGCAGGCGGGGGTTGGGAGTGGTCGGGAGTGTAGACGTTGCCGATGGAGCATACGACAGCTGCGATCCGTGGACGCTCGGCGCCACGGTCGATGGAGGGCCGACCGATGAGGGAGGAGCGGACGCATAGATGGGGGGAGTGCTCGAGTACGGGGACATAGGATAGTTGACGTTCAGGTGAGATGCCGAGGGGGGCGCTGGTGACATGGACTGCAGCCGCTCGCCAGCGGCGTACGGCGGGACGGGGGACGGGCCGCGCCCGGGGACTGGCGTATATTGGCGCCGCGAGGGGTCCATGGTGATGGTGGAGAGCCTGAGAACAGGCTCGAGGGGGATCGCTAGGTGGATTGTATAATAGAGACAGTGAAAAGGTCAAGAGAGGTAGGGGGAGAGGTGCCGGATGTTTTGCTCAGTCACTGCCAAGGGCTGCGCCACCGCCTCCATTCGTCGTCACCAGTCAATGTTTGTTTTTCTCTCCGAGTGACTGTCCGTGGGAAATCAGCCGCGCACCAAAGGCGCACTAATTTAGCAATTAGGCTCACTGCCACATAGCATGCCTTTGTTGATTTAGCTTATTTTACCCTGAATGTTTGTGGGGCTCCGCGACTCCGTTGTGTGCCATGATCGCTGTGCATTGAGCCGTCGTCGCCGCGTGCGATCTGTGCGACAAGTGATCGTGCGCACGGTTGCCATGGCAGTGAGTGTGCTGTAACCTCATCACCGTGCACACACAGTCGACACAGTCCAGTCAGCCTAGACTTTGCCCTTCCCTCACATTCCTCCCCGCCTTCCTCGCCTTTCCTTTCACCCACCTCCACCTTCCCTCCTTTGTCCCTCACCCTCGCGCTCTCTTTCCTTCTCCCCTTCTCTCATCCTCCTTCTCTTTCTCTCACCACACCATTTCACCCTTCTCCATCAACAATGACCGTTCCACCCCCCGAAGACATCCCCGAGCACCACCTCCTCAAGTTCCCCCCTTTCCCCCCCAAGGAGCGTGTTGACGCCATGACCGTGCCGTTTTCCCAGTGGAAGCCAACCGGTGGCGTGACAGTACCCACTGCGCCGAGCGGACCCTCGACCGAGGCTTCCCTCAACAAGGGGCTGGACGGGTGGACAAAGGATGTCGCAAAGACGGGCTACGACAGTCACGGCATGCCGTTTGTCGACCTCGATGTCGATCGCAGCCCCGAGCACCTCCGCGCCCAAAAGGCCGAGCGCAACAGGCGGTACCAGGAGAGCCGTCGTGTGCGCTGCACCATCCCGGCTGCAGACTGCTGGGCAATCGCACGTGAGGGGACCGATTGGGTGGAGCCTGAGAACACGAGTATTAACGTCTTTGAAGTGTGAGCTTCTGCCGAACTCGAGACATAGCTGACAATCCCAGCTCGCGTCCTCCCTTCTCTCGCCGTGAGTCTTGCTCGATCCACAACCAGCTGACCCAAGTGATGGACTCGTTGTACGACTTCAACCAGAGCCGTCATGAAGCGACGCACGCGAAAGAATACCGTCAACTGTTCATCAAAGTGCGTCAGCTACGGTGGCTGTAGCGGATGTCTAGCTGACGCCCAGATGCGCTACGGGCTCGGCCTCCAGACCGGCTTCCCTGGTCTGCACTGGCCGGGAACCGGCCCGGACGCGGAAAAGTATCGCAGCACACACCACGCTCGTCGTGAAGCGACGACTGAGCAACTCAACGACGAGAAGAACAACGAGCTCGGTGAAATCTGTCCCCTGATCCACAGCACCGAAAAGGCCGTTCGCGGCTTCCTCGCCACGGCGCGCACACAGAGCGAGGCCGTCTGGTACGTACCGATAATGGGAGTATGCTGATATCAAAGGGACATCGCACCAGCTCTCCGCCTTGCACGTGCGTAGCTCCTGTTACCCACAAGGCCTTTGGCTGACCTCCAGAGATGTTTGCTGCCTTTATGGCCTTCATCGAGCACTATGAAGTCTTCCCCGAGCCCTACCTCGCCCCCGCCTTTGAGCGTGCCACGGCCCTTGCCAAGCGTGCGCCGGCCTGCCTCGTCCAGTCGAAGAATGTCGAGGACGAGATCGACCGCCTGCAGGGCCTCAACCAAGCTGCATGGGCGCTTTGGTGCGGAAGCTACGGTGACCGCGAGGGTGTGCAACTCGGCACGGTGAGGTGGCCCGCGACTAGCACGAACGAACAGGTCAAGAGCGACGGCGAGGACGATGATGACGGGGGCTGGGGTGTTTCGGATGGTAGGTTATATTAGACTGCACAAAAGCTCACCTACCAGACACGCCTTCCAAGCCAACCCTCACACCCTCGGAGGGTGAGTTTCCAGGTTGCTGTGAGTCAACTAAACTCTCAGCTGCGGACATCCTCAAACCATTCCTCGAACCCATTGCGCCGTCAACTGTGCGCCAGCTCAACTACCTTCCCTTCGGTCGTCGCCGCGTCGTTTCGGTCCACCCTCCCTCGCCGTCCCCCGGTGCGCCGGCGTTCATGGCGACTCACCTCCGCCTGCGCACGGTGCCGGCTCCGTGGACCGAGGAGGAGCAGTGGCGCCAGAAGGGATGGAAGGTGAAGCGGTCCGAGGCAGAGTCTACTGCCGTCGAGGAGGCCGCAAACGATGCTGGTGATCATATCCCCCTCGAACTCGAGCAGAACACGTGTCCCGAGCCGGTCGAGCTCGACGTGTGGGTCGACGGCGCTGCACTCGGCCTTGATGCGGATGGCGACAATGCCTGGGTCGTCGGCATGGGTTTCCGCGCCCGCTGGGCCGAGGTCGGCACCGACGAGCACCGCTGGTGGATCCTCAAGCTCAAAGACTGTAGGTCTCTCGAGGAACAAGACCTGCTGACCGCAGACGTTCTCCCGTCATTCTGGCAGTCGACTCTCGCTGAACGGGAAGCGGCCAAGAATGACCCGCCTGCGCCGTTCCCGGTCTCACCCACACGCAAGTCTGAGAACAAGGTGGGGTCGGTCGAGACGGCCCATTCACAAACCCAGACCGACCAAGTCGCGCCCAAACTGCAGACAGCCGAGTGTGACACCAAGACGTCACCGTCGGACGTCTGAACAGTCCGAAACCTCAGCAAAGCGATCACCAACCCTTCCGAACCATGCCCAAACCATCAGCAATCGATCACTACCACGTCCGAACCACCACCATCCCGCCGCGTAGATCCAATCGCCCCCTGTGCATAACCACCATCATCCCTGTGTCCATAGATCCATGTCCCATGCATGTGCCTCACGCGCACCACGTGCCCTCATGCAGCTCCGCCGTTCCGCAAGAGCCAACGGCATTCCGGCTAATGCAACTCCATCGGCACCTGACGTCATCCCCACCGTTTGGCTTTGCAACATCTCATCTCGTCCCCGCGTCCGGGAATGGTCTAGAATCTATGTGTATCGTGTGTGTGTGCGGGCCTGCGTTTTCCCAGACTGCCAGCAGCCAGGCTGAGCTGATGGATCCAGCCTGGCCCCCATTCCACCCGGTTCCACGGGGACTACATAACCCCCCAACGCTGCACCGCACCCCCGCCACCCCACAACCCACTCACCATGTATCTCACCAATCTCGCCCTCCCTTCGGCCATTTACGAGTCGCCCCTCACGGCGCTCGGCCTCCCGATCGCACTCGGCCTCGGTGTCGGGTACGCCATCCGCGGTGAGTGTGGCAGTGCCGCGGGGGTGGGGGTGTGTGTGCTCGTCGGCGCGTCTGTATCGAGTGTGAACGCCGTCGTGTCTGTTATCCTTGTCAGGCTCGGAGTGCAATTTCCTAGTTCTGAAGGTCCACTTGGGCAGGCCATGGGCTCTCAGTACCAGGCTGGAGGTGCTGGAGGTTACTACCCCCCTCCCCTCCCACCACAAGTATGGGCTCCCGTACCAGCCCAACTCCCACTCGCCACGACCACGTCCTCTTCCACCCCCGCTGTCCCTGGCCGTAGACCACATCCACATCCGTCCATGACATTCTTTTGTCCCTGCTGGCCCTTCACCACCCCCCAAGGCATAACTACCCCCTCCTCTCCGCTCCCCAAGCCACCTCCCACGTACTAACACCCAGACGACACGCAGCGCACCTACTCGTCGCTCAAGAAACCCCCCGGATCGCCGCCGCCGGGCATCTTCCCCATCGTCTGGACGGGCCTGTATGGGTGAGTCTGAGCCACCTGCTAGCTTGGGAACGTGTTGGGTGGGGCGTTTTGTGCGCTACATAACGGAGGAATCGGGACATGGGCCCCACTTCTCGTTTGATCGGCTGGGTTGTAGCTGGATAGAATGTTCTCGCCCTCGTCTTCTGTCACTGGGACACGCCCCAGGCTCGTTCGGCGTCGCTACCCTGTGTTCGCCCTGTGTTCGCCTTCTGTTCGCCTTCTGTTCGCCCTCTGTTCGCCTTTCCCATTTTTCCTCCTCCTTTGTTGTCTTCCTCCATCACGCCTTCTCTGTTGTGCTCTCGCTCTCCTCATCTTGCACCATCTCTATTACACCCCGCCCCCGTTGCCCACCAACATCGCCCCCTCCCCCTCGTCCCAGCGCCCACCTCGTTCCCACAGACTCGCCCCCCCATCTCCTCTTCCGCCCCCCCTCATGACACTGCTCCCCCCGGCGGCGCTAACACCCAGCCTAATGGGCTACGCCTCGCACCTAATCCTCTCCCCCTCCCTCCCCGCCGCGCTCACCGGCACGGCCGCCTCGACGTCGGGCTGGTACACGCTCCAGCTCGCGCTCAACGTGGCGTGGATGCCGCTCTTCTTCAGTCTGCGCCAGCCCGTCCTGGCTGCGATTGACATTGCCGCGCTCCTCGGCATAAACTTCAAGCTCATGCAGGACTGGGGCGCCGTCGACTCGACTGCGGGGTACTGCATGGCGCCGTATGTCGGCTGGCTCGCGTACGCGACGTACCTGTGTGTCGGGACGGGGGTGCTGAATAACTGGGACTTTGGACGGGGGCGTCTTTGAGCCGTACGTGTCGCGTCCGTGTCGCTGGTCGGGTCGTGTATGATGTAGTAGGAAATGAAAATGCGAGTCTGATGCTTTGAGACGTTCGATGTTCAGGCAGGACGCGGTTGCGAGTGTGCACACCATGCGAGCTGTTGCTCCCTGCTGCTCTTTCCGCCAACAGGAACTTGTATCGCTGTTCGTTGACTTGATGTAGCCGCCGAGAAGCGTTTGAAACATCGACCACATGAGCGTTGGTTCATTGTCAGTAGGGTTGCCAGCAGGCATTGCGTCAGTTTTATGATCACGGGCACACCGAGGACTTGGTGATCATACCCGTTTTTGGTCAAGTCTCCAATGTCCACCGCTGCTGCCGAAACATCTTGGAACCAGAGGATCAACACCGACAACGCCACTCGAGCCCCTCGAGCCCACATGCCCACGCGAGATCAAATCAACACTTCAACTAGCGACGATCAACTGGCCGAGAGTAAATTGATCCATAGGGCTACAAGGACTTGCCCAGCGCCAGTTACACTATCCAAGCCGACCCACGCCTACGCTACACACCCTCGCCCACCTCAAGCCACTAGATTACCGTTGCCTAGCTCCCCTTGCCCGAAAGCTTCTCCCCACTCACCCACGTCCTCAAAGTCCTCGTCACTACGACCACCCCCGCCCCCCTCATTCTCCCACCGTCAGGCCATCTCGGTGATGCTCCCGCTCGCCGTCACGTGGCGCTTGCTCTTGCCGTTCGCCTCTTCCCAGTCCTCGACGTTTTCAATCGAGCGCTTGCGGCCCATGGCCGTGCCAAACACGCCGTTGCCCACGTTCGTGCCGTCGGGGAACATGAACGACGAGCCGAGCACGCCCGCACCCACGGGTGTCATGGGCAGAGCAGTTGCCGAGACGGTCGTGGTGCCGTCCGGGAGCGTAACGGTCGCGTTCATCATGTCGGGCATGGCGCCGGTGGCGAGGTATTGCTGGTTGTTAGCGCCTGAATCAGGAAGCAGTGGGAGAATCATGGCGATCAAATGAACCTGCACGTCATGTTGATCGCAAGGCAGCCGGCTGCCACTTTGAGCCGACACTAGCCGACTTCTACCCCAGTGACTTCGGACACAACACCATACACGTCGTACTCACCTGCAGCACCATCTGGTACATCGAATCGGGCCATCCACTTCCCGCAAGCGGGTTGCTGAGCGCGTCCGAGTCGCCACCGCTGGTTTCCCACTGCTGCGCACCAGTGGTAATGGCGTCGACGACGCCCTGGTCCGATAGTGGCGGCACGCCAAGGAAGCGCGGCACCTCGCCGCTCAGCTGGATGGCCTTGAGGTGGATCAGGTGCTTGTCGAGGATGCCAAAGAGACCGTGCTTTGTGAATGGCTTGGCCAGGACGTCGTTCATGCCCGATGCCATGTACGAGTCGACGTCCTCTGGAAAGCGTCAGTGGGTGTTTCAGAGTTATGGGTGTGGCAGGGGGTATGCAGAGTAGGACTCGGTTGCACCGCTCGCTTGCTGCGGTTGGAGTCCCCTGCTCAGCTCGGCGCTACGCGCCTCGCCTCGCTTTGCGTCGCGTCGCACTCACTCGTCTGCACATTCGACGTCATCGAAATAATCGGCGTGTAGCTGTCAAACTGGCGAATCAGACTGGTCGCCTTGCGTCCGTCCATGTTGGGTCCGAAGAAAATGTCCATGAGCACGAGGTCGTACTTTGTCGTGTTCATCTTCTCGACACCCTGCTGGGCGTTCTCGACCGCCTCGACGACACATCCAAACTTTTCCAGGAACCTGCTCGAGAGCTGGCGGTACACGACGTCGTCCTCGACGACGAGGATGCGCGGCGTCTGCGTCCAGCTCGGCTTGATAGACGAGCTGCGTCGTTCGACCTGCTGTTGCCGCGTGCCGTTGGCGTTTGCCTGAGCCGGCTGTCCAAGCTGCTGCTGTCCAGTGGGGTCCGTCGGAGCTGCAGCCGCGGCGGCTGCGGCGGCAGCAGCTGCGGCACTCACGCCCGTCGCTGCCACAGCTGCCGCCGCAGAGTTGGCCGCGTCGACCGATGCGCTGTCGTCCACAGGCATTGCCGATGAAGATCCTACAGACTGCTGGGACGATTGCGCCGCGGGGGGAATCCCTCCGTCGACCATAAAGTGGAGTGGCGCCCCGGCCTGTGGCCGCCCGGCCATTGCTCCATTGGCGCTAGCACCCGCTGGGCCGCCGCTGCTGTCAACCCATTGGTTGTTGACTTCGTCGTACTGCGCCATGGCGCCGTTGTAGGAGGGCGGTTGCTGCGACGCAGGCGCACCAGTCTCCTTCTTAACGTTGCGCTGTTGCTGCGGTTGTTGCTGTTGCTGATGCTGCTGAGACGGCGACACTATAGCAGCATTGACAGGCGCAGTCGCACCCAGAGCCGATGGGCCTGCCGACGGCGGCCCACCAGCGCGTGCAGACGGACTTTGCCCCGAACGCGGAGATCCATCCTGGCGCGGAGACAGGTTTGACGTGGCCGAAAGCGGTCCTTGCGCATTGTGGAGCGGCGGCATGGCGAGCCGCGCTACTCCAGGAAAGGGCAGGTTGGGGTATGGCAGGGGTGGAGCTACTTGAGCGTAAGACGGTGCCGAGCCGGCCATCGGGTGCGCGTGCATGATGCCACCAGCCTGCGCAGCCTGGGCCATCTGCTCAAACTGCTGGACGAGGCGGCCGATTCGTACGTTCGAGTCCTCGGTCGGCCCTGGCTCCTTGTCGGTCGCCGCCAGGTGGGAGATAACGTTGCGCAAGAGGCCGACCATGCCGCTCTCTCGCGCGCGCGCATCACGCAGTTGCACCTGGGTCTTGATGAGTGCGTCCTCTAGCCCAGCCATGCGGCCTTCCATGTCGACTATTCGTTGCGCGTCCTCGGCAGTCATGCCGCGCGCAGCAGGCGAGCCGTCGCGCTCCTCGTTGGCCCCCTTCTTCGGCACGACCGCCTTGCGCTTGATACTGTCCAGGTCGGCCTTTCCGCCGGCCTGGAACTTGTCGTGCTGGAACTCCCACACATTCTCCTTGATCTGGCCCGTCTCTTCGTCGACATGCTTAATCTGAAAGGCGTTAGCATGTGCCCGCACAGTCCCCTCCCTTCGCTCCGAGACAAATTTCGCACCTTTGAGAAGCCATACTTGTTCAGCTGGCGCACAAACGATGAGAAGTTGGAGTGACGGAATGTCTGCGGCCTGTGCGAGTGTGTTAGCAACTGCTGTAAAAAGTCGAGATCGAGTCGAGAGGGCTCGCGGCCGCCGCAGCTGTGTGGTGTGTGTGGTGGGGGCGCGGCAGCGACCGGCCACTCGGCGCCGAACAACGACGACAGCGAGAAGGGCGCAACTCACAGGATCTTTGTTGTAAACTCGTTCATGTCCCAGACGACAAAACTCGTCCCACCCCGTCCCCACCCGACACTGCCTCGTTCGCCCTTGCCCCTGGGGGCGCCGGCGGGCTTGCCGCGGCCAAACTGGGCGCTCTCGTCTTCGAGCATCTTGTAGAGCTTCTTGATAAACTCGGATGGGCCGGGCTGCTGGCCTCCCGAACCTGTAGCCGAGGCTGCCGCATTGTTGGACGACTGGGCTTGGGCGTCGGCCTGCGCGTTCTGTGTGGGCGGGAGGGAAGACTGGGGATGTTGATGTTGGATGGCAGACATGGGGCTTCCTCCTACTGGGCCCCCGTGGGCGCCCGTCTCGACCTTGACGCCGGCGACGCCTGGGCCACCTTGCGGGACGCCTTGGACGCCGGGGACGGGGACGCTGCCGACGACACCGCCTTTGGTCTGGGCCTGCTGCATCCAGCGCGCGTCAGCGCCAGGACCCGGGGCGCCGGGCTGGGCGCGTCCGTACGCCGCCATGTACGGGTCGCGACTGGGGCCGGCGACTGCGTTATAACCCTCGTGGGTGAACTGGGCCTGCTGGCCGGGTGCCGCGCGGTACGAGCCATACGGGTCTGCGTACATGGGCACATTGCCCGGTGGGGGGTGCTGCTGTGGATGTCCCTGCGGGTATCCGTAGAGGGGCACTGATGCGCCGCCGTGTGGGAGGCGAGACATAGTGACGGCGGAGAGCAAGCGAGGACGAGGAAGGTGTTGGATGCGACGACAAGTGGGAGTCGACGCGCGGAGGGACAAGACCGAGCGCGTATCAGGCGAGCCGGGACCGAGAGATGGATGACAAAGCCGAAAAGGGTGAGTGCGCCGACGTGGTGCGCATGCACTGACTGGTGGTGGGCGGATGCGATAGACCGAGGTTGCGTGGTGGTGGGGAAAGCAAGTGTCGAGTTCTGTGTGTTGGGGGAGGGGGAAGGGGGGGCGTTGATGCACAAACGGACAGGAACGGCGATAAAGCACCGGGGACGAGGACCGAGGGCAGGCAGGCAAGGGGGAAGGAAATTGGATCAAAGGGCCCAGACGTGTGCCCGTGCGTGGGGGAGCCGGTCGGTGGCGTACGTGGGGTGGGGGTGGATTGATATGGGTGAGATAGGTAGAGAATGAAGAAAGGAGGATGGATGATGTCCGACAACGATGTCGCAGTGGTGTCTTAGCGAGTGGCGCGAATAGCAAGCAGACACAGAGCGGAGGGAGGGAGGACTGGACGAAGCGCGAGGAAGGGTAAAGGGTAGGGGCAAATGGATTTGAGTTGGTGGGTGGATTTCCTACAACTGGGTGGGGCAGAGGGAGGGAGAGTACTGGGGAGAGACTGCACACTACTAGCGCCACGCCAACCTTGTAATTCCAACCTTTCCAACCTCTTCCGAACTTTGGTTGGACATGCCATACATCGTTTTTACGCCTGCATCATGCTTGCATGCTTGCTTGCTTGCTGGCCTTCTTCCACAACATGCCCTCCCCTCTCCTCTCTTTCCTCCTCCGCCCCGTCCCGGGCCCGCGATTGCAGCTGTGCCCCTCGTGTGTCCACCGTCTGTCGACGTCTGCCACCCCCGTGTGTTTGCTCTGTGTCCCCCGCCCGGGGCCTCCACCAGTGTGCTGCGCACTATGGGCATGCTGCGCGTGGTGTGGTGCGGTGCGGTGCGGTGCAAGTGGCATCCTGGTGGCGCCGCGTGGTGGATGGGTCGTTTGCCTGATTGCCTGCACCGGTTGTACGAGTGGCCCTTTGTCTGTGCTCCGAGCCCTTCCTCGCGTGCAGCGGCGCCATCCGCCTCGTGTTTCTGACAGATGACCCGGCGGCATGCAGCGGAGCGGGCGGCGTGCGTCCCTTTGACACTCCTCCTCCCCTCGGCGGAGGAGAAGAAGAACCCTTTCGGCATTTTCGGCATGCAAGCCCAAGAGAGAGCCAAGGAGAGGGTGCATGCCGTAGGCGATCAGGCGACTGCAGGCGACTGCAGGCGACCAATAAACCTAGGTTTTTTTCTTTTTGCACTCTGCCGTGTGTCTTTACCCTGACCACCTACCACCTACTCTTTTGCCTGTTATTTCGCTTACTTTGCCCTGGCACCGTTTGCCCGTTCCCTGCCCGTCATTGCCCACATTTGCCGGCAACTGCTCCTCTCCTCTCTGCCCCTTGCCCCCCCTTGCCCCTGGCTGCCCTGTGCGTCTTTCGCGTCCTGGTGGTTTTTTCCCTTTCTCCCAATAAACAATAAGGTGAGATCTGTCAGTCTCATGCTGTCATCCCACAACGCTAGCCGTTCCTGGATCCCTCAACACCCAGTCATGCGGACATTGCTCAATCTCCACAATCTCCGATAACCGGCCCGCACCGGCCGAAATCCACCTCCCACACAGATCAGCGTACTCGGCGTCGGCCTCCACCCTTTACGCTCAACTACCACCACCACACAACTGCCAGACTACCATGTCCGTCATCATCGTAACGGGTGCAAGCCGCGGACTCGGCCTGGCAATCGCCCGCTCCCTAGTGCAGACGCACGGGGCACGCCTCGCGACGCTCCAGCGCACAGTCACCCCGGAGCTCAAGGACCTTGCGACCCAGTTCCCAGACCGCGTGCTCAACGTCACGGGCGACGTTGCAAAGCCAGAAGACAACAAGCGCGTCGTGGACGAGACGGTCGGCAAGTGGGGCAAGATTAACGGCGTCGTTGTTAATGCGGGCACGCTCGAGCCTATGGGTAAGTCGCTTCGTTGCTTCTGAGCTCTTTGATTCTCTGTTGTTGCTTCTCTAGTAGGGGTTACGGGCTTGGCTGCTCGTTTATCTATCAAACACCTCTTGCTGCATGCTGTGGGCCGTGACCCCAGTCCTGGTTCCACTGGCCGACAGTGTCATTGCTGCACATTGTCCATACCCGCCGACCCCAACTTGTTCACATTACTGCCCGTGCCTGCCTTTCCCGTTATCCTACCACTTCCTTGTGCCTCTCCCTCATCTACCCATCACCTCCCGGTCCCTTTTATCTCATCCTATCTGCCCTCCATCTCCTCACCTGTCTGTTGTCTACCCATCCTCTGTCTGTCGTCTACCCACAGAAATCTCCCACCCTCACATACCAAAGACCCACTAACCCACAGGCACACTCGCCACAGTCCCGCTCGACTCGCTCGTCCCCTCCCTGCAGACCAACCTCCTCGCCGTCCTCTACCTCCTCCAACCGGCACTCCCTTACCTGCGCGAATCGGCGACGCCAGAGTCCCCTGCGCGCGTCGTCCTCGTCTCGTCGGGCGCGAGTGCGACTGGATACCAGGCCTGGGGCATGTACTCGCTCGCCAAGGCGGGTGTCAACAGCCTCGCGCGCACGTTTGCCGCCGAGGAAAAGGACAAGAATGTGGCGTTTTTGAGTATTCGGCCTGGTGTTGTTGACGTGAGTTTGAGATCCAGCACGTGGCGGTAGCAGTGCTGCGATGTGTTATTGGGCTCTGAACGATAAGCTGACACGCAGACGGACGTGAGTACATATTCCAACAGTGGTCATCTTGCACTTGCCACGACACGCACCATAATGGCAACAATCGCACTGGAACCACCACAATGCAGCCGTTGTGCAGCCACCTCAAGCGTGTTGGAGACGGACCTCACGCCGACTCGCCTAGGCATGCCTCCCTCACAGCGGCACAACTGCTGTGGTCGAACCACAGGCCCGGCGAGCGTCCATCGCACCTCCTCCGCATCCCACCCCGCACATCGTTCCTATCCTACTCTTCCTCCCTCCTCCCCCCCAAGCACACACTAACCCGCAGATGCAAAAACAAATCCGCACCGCCGGCCCAGGCGTCATGTCCCCAACTGACATGACCAAGTTCCAATCCCTCCACGAGTCAGGCCAGCTCCTCGCCCCCGAACGCCCCGGGTCGGTCATTGCGGGCTGCGCAGTGGGCATCGGGATGGACGTGTCGGGCGAATATGTCAATTGGGAGGATGAAAGGTTTGCGGAGTGGCGCCATGAGTAGAGCGTGGTGAGGGGAGGGCTGGTGTCTAAAGCGGTAACAGGCAACAAGCGCGTGAAGGCCAAAAGGACAACTGCCTGGGTACTGTACAGTGGCCATAGATACGTCATGCGACGGGACGTTTCAACAGTACCTGCTACAAGGGGACGAGCTGTGCAAGTCGCCTGCTCCCTGCTCCGCTCGGCGCTCTACCCATGTCTATTGAAAGGCACTCGTGCAATTGTGCTCTAGCCACCTCGCCATGCTCGCGAGGCTATGAGCTGTAAGGGCACTAAACAGAGCGTCCGATCGCCTTGCGTTGCGTTTCCACTAGTGACCTCCATACGTCATCAATACCCAGCTGCTAGTGCATTCCTCGCCATTGCCGAGGTTGAAGACGTAGCGCGACTCCGCTAGCTCCGCCAGCCACCCAGCACACAACGCGAGTAGCCCGCCGATAGACCTCGTGGGGCTTGGCATTGTTTGCACGAGTACAAGCTGTTCCTCGCGTCAACACATCCGCCATCCGCCACGCTAGGGGTTAGCGCGGTGGTCGTGGGGGATGACATCATGGCGCGCGATGCTGGTGATCGTGAGCGATGACATCGGCGCGCGATCGAACTATGCACAGGTACATGCGTGTGGAGGTAGATGTATTGAACAACAACATGTCTAGTCTTGACTCTGGCCCTCGTCTCAGGTCTGCGACTCTACCCGCGTTCTCTTCTGACCAGCCTCCTCCGCATACTCAGCGTTTGGATCACGCGGGGACTTCTCTCTGCCTATTCTCCACATGCTCAGACACCTCAACTCGTCTCCTCCCATCGGCGCCTGTAGCCTACCGCCTCCGCTTCTTCGGCGGCGGGGGCACGGCCGCGGGCTGCGGCTTACACGCCTCGCACAAAAAGTCGCCCGTCGGCGCGGCCGAGAGACCCAGGCAGCCGAGGTGGAACCATTCGTACGGGCAGTCTTCGTTCTGGCGTCAGCAAGCCTGCTCCTAGGCGGGATGCACCCGAGGGCACTGCGGTGGGCCTCAGACCACCGCTCAGGAATACGCACATCACAACCGACCATCTGCGCGTTAGCATTGCAACCTAACTCCCGCGTTACTCACCTCGCCATACGACACATTGTTGCAGTAGCAGTACCGCGGCTCGTTGGGGTCGGCGTCAATCTCAATCTGGGGCTCAAGGACCAGCGGGACGGGCTCGGGGACGCTCGTCCCGCTCTTGCGCTTCTTCTTGCCCCTTCGTGGGCCCTTGGGTGGCTCGACGACAACAGGCGCCAGAGGCACTGGAGCTACGACCGCCGCCTCGCCGAGACCCAGGACGGAGGTTTCCTGCGCGCTCAACGCGCTGTCGAGCGCGCGGATGTGCCGGTCAATCAGGTTGTATGCGCCCACGGCGATGGCCACTTTTTCTTCTCGGTTCCGCACGAGCTCGCGCGCGAGCGCCGCGATCGACGACAGCGCGGCGCGCGGTGTGTGCTCGGCCGGTGTGGCTGTGCGAGGTCCCGAGGGCGTAACGGTACGCGCAGCTGGGGCGGGTGTGGATGTGTAGGGTAGGGCTGAGGGAGCTTGGGCAGAAGTCTGTGGCGCAGCCGCTGGTGGGGCGGATCCCCGAACGGCCGCACTTCCAGAACCCTCTGGGCCCGCAGACGAGATGCAGGAGTTGTCCCCGCCATTGGCCTGCAGAGCAGCCTGCAGAGCAGCCTGTGGAGCACTGGCTGCACGCTCCATGACTTCGGCGGCTGGTGGCGAGTCCTCACGCAGCAGGTCGTCCACTGCCTCCTCGGCTGAGTCGCGCGTCTCGTCCCCCACGTGAACCTCGCCAGGGGAAGGGTCGGGTGAAGGGGCGTTGGGGGCAGCTGTGCCGTTCCTCGAAGCCGCTGAACTGCTGACAGTCGTAGCTTGAGGTGGGCCAGAAATGGATCCACGTAGTGACTCAGCGGCGGGCGTCGCCTCGACCACTGGTGTCTCCGCTGGCCTTCCCTCAACGGCTGGTGTCTCGACCGCTGGCGTCTCGAGTGCTGGAGTCTCGTCCACTGCTTCTGGCTCGGCTGGTGCTATGCTCTCCGCTGGCGTACCTTCCGCAGTCACGTAACTCGCGACCCCCGTCGTCAGCGCGCCCCCGACGTTGACATCTGACCGATGTTCTGGGGCTTCAGAAGCCTCGTGCGGATCCCGCTTCGGCCGCGCCAGCGCAAGGCGGTACGCGACATATTCACGTATCCGTGCCTGCAGCTTCTCCTGCTGTGCTGCTTTGTTAGCTCTAGTCAGGACGGCATAGCTAACTTACCAATGCTTTCCTCGTCGAGCTCGCGGAGGAGGCGGGAGTTGCGGTGCAGCTCGAGCGGGAGCTGCTCGACAATCTCATAATGGTCGGCTGAAAACTGTGCCCAGACTTCGGCAACTTTCTCTGCGTCCATCTCGTCCTTGCCTTCCTTGTCCTTGGTCTCTTGATTCTCCTTGTCCTTGTCCGCTGCACGCGTGCTGCGGCGGACGTCGGGGACGACGGAGGAAGGCTCGGTGTCATCGGCTGCTTCTTCCGCATCCGTCGCATCGCCATCCGCATAGTCTGTATCTTCATCCTCGGTGGCCTCCGCCTCGTCCTCGTCGCTCTCGATGATGCGCCGCCCGCGTCTCCGGGGTGCGGGTGGTTTGTTGACAGGATTCTTGTTGCGTGCCCGAGAACGCGAACTGCGACCGCGGTCGCGGTCGCGGTCTCGCTTGCGCGGCGTCTCGACACGGTCGCTGCGTGTGCGGCGACGCGGGGACGGCATACCCAGGGAGAATGGGTGGTGGATGGAAATGCGGCAGAGTGTGAGGAAGGTGATGAGCAATGGATGTTGTTGCAATACAACCAGGGACCAAAGGCAAGGGAACGGCGAATCGTTGGTGACGCGTTGCGCGTGTTGTGAGTTGCAGTGCGTGGCTACCACGCGAAGATCACGTGGTACGACAGTTGATTCATTTGGTTCCGCTTTTCTTGGGCCGACGTTGCTTCCATGCCGCCCTGCATCCTGGGCTCCTGCGGCTTGGCTTCCCTTTTGCATCCTGGTACCATTGTGCCTTTTGCGCAGTCTGTCGTGTTGGACCCTCAAACGTTCTCTATCCACAGAACATGCAAAGGGCGGCCCGTAGCCTAGCAGGGCAAAGGTGCCACTTGGGGTTGTGCAATCAAGCATCAACCCACCTACCTCGATGCGTCATCATACTGTATAGGCTTTGTCAAGAAGAAATCGTATTGACGACCGAAACCCGACAAGCAGACTCAGCAGACTCAGACTTCAGCCTCGGTGGGCCTGGACCGGTCGTGCAGCAGACGCTCGCGCCCCATTCTGTGCCACCTCTTTTTACGCGTCGTGGCGCGTGGCCGCCATGCTTACAACGCGCAGAGTGCGATGCATGTACCGAGGTGGTGTGTATTTTGGCATTCTGGCATTGTGCATTTTGGATTTTGCATTTGGCATGACACTTGAGTGATTGCAAGGGGGCCGACGGGAAGATGTCGCCGACACCGGTTAGCACCGCTTAGTGGAACGTGGAACACGACTGCGCGCAGGAGAATACACCAGCAGCAGCGTGGACGGCCGTGACGAGCTGCCGACTTGGGTTGGCATGTGCTTGGCTGTTGTTTGGAGAAGCGGTGCAGCCAATAATGTTGGCGGTGCCGTGCTGTGCTTGCTGTGCTAACAGAGTTGGTTGGGCAGTGCAAGCAGTGCAGGCTGTAACGTGGCGGTACCAACATGAGACAGATCACTAACTCGAGTGACATGGTACACAGGTAAGAACATGGACACCAGGGCTAGCAGGGCTAGTAAAGGCCAAGAGAAGGATGAGACCGGCCGCCTTCCAATCCTAGCATGGTGGCTGCCGGCCGTAGTAGTCACTGCTGCCAACAAGAAAGTGGTGGAGTAGTGGACCCGGACTTTGCCGTCGTTTGCGCGTTTGGACCCCGAATTCAACCCCTTTGGCGGCCGGTCACCGTGGCCTGGTTGGAGTTTGTGGAGGGGGCACTAGTGAATTGGGCACAAGCCTTCCCGTGCCCTGTATTCCGCCCCGGCTCTGCGCGATGTGCGGTTAGCTCTGCTCCCATGCCGTTTTGGTACGCGTCGCGTCCTGGTGCTTTGGTTGCAGGTGTGTGTGTTTTTCCTGTGCAGACGCAAGGCACCCTGATGCCGCGCCCTGGTGCCTTTGAGCCATTGTTGGTTGACGCGCCCGCCCCGGTTTGGCATACCTCGAAAGCCACCTTTCCGGATGCGTCTTGGGGTCGTCGGTCTCTGTGCCGTGCCCGCAGTGTTCGTTCCCCTTGCTTGTTGATGAGTACCCCTTGCAGTTTCCCCTAGAGCATACCGTACCGCCTTGTCCTCGCTCGCAGCGCAAACCCCCGAACGCCCGAGTGGTCCCTCCCTTTCGTCGGACCCCGCTTTGAGCACTGTTGCTTCTTTGTCCATGATCCAGCTCGACTACTCTCTTGATCCCATCCATATCCCCACTTAATCCATATACACCGCCTTTTCTCCTACCGTTGAGAACCCTCTCACCGTCGACAGGCATGTCCTCGTCGTCGCTGTCAATCATTTAGTTAACACACACACCTTGACAAACACAACTCGACATCATCTTGAACCCGACCACCCTCCTCCCACCACCTCTCGACCTGACTACGCGCCCGGGCCTCCTCACCTCGGACCCGCCGTCTCGCCACTTCACATATCCCGACCCCCCAGCCCTCCGCCTTCTTCCTCTCCCGTTCTCCGGTTCCCTGCAGTCTTCTTTCTGCAGTACATCAGAGTGCTCTCTCCGTTCTCCGACTTGTCTCTTCTCTTCGACCCACCCCCCTTCGACTCTTTGTCTCTTTTCCCCTCTTCGACTGCAGACGCAGCGCTCGCTCAGTGTTTTCCGGCCTGTGGCCCCCACCTCATCTTTGCCCCCGACACCAATCCTATTGCAAATCCGTGACAATGCGCCTTGCGACCGTTGCCACCGCCACCGCGATGGTGGCTCTACCACTCGTCGCGGCCGTCCCCGTGGGCCACCTCGAGGAGCGCCAGCTTATAGCTGGAGTGACCTCGTTGGTCGGCGGACTGATAGACGATATCACGGTGAGTAGTGTATTGTAGCGACTGCGCACGCAGCCTGTAGCGGCCGTTTTAAACCACAGCTGACGAGCTTCAGGGTGGCCCTGTACTTCCGACGACTTCGGTCGGACCGACATCTGCTGTCGTGCCGTCGTCTGTTAAGCCAAGTAGCGCGGGCCCGACGACGGCCGCACCGACGTCGCAGCCGCCGACGAGCGTGGCGCCGTCTTCGGTCGCGCCTTCGAGTGTGCCTCCGTCGTCGACATCCGAGGCCCCTCTGCCCAGCTCTACGGAGCCGTCCGAGTCGCCGTCGCCGACGCCTTCGCCCTCTGAATCGCCGAGCCCTACGAGCGCCGAAGTCAAGACGAGCAAGACTGTCGTCGACGGTGTCACGGTCTGGAAGACTGAGACGTATATGCCTTCCGAGACTGCGTCTTCCAAGTCGTCCAACAAGGACGACGGCCCGGCGCTTTCGACGGGTGCCATTGTGGGCATTGCCGTCGGTGGTGCCGCTGCGGTCATTGGTGTGATTGTTGCCATTGTCATGCTGTCGCGCCGCCGCACGAACAGCGAGGACGAGGCGATCCGCTGGCCCGAGCTCAACCGCCACGGCGACGCCGACACGCACACTGCCCTCCCCGCGCGCGAGGTGGGCGAGAAGCGCATGTCGCTTGGCTCAGACTATGACGGCCCGACGTACCAGTCGGACGAGAACCACGCCGGCGGCAGCAACTATGTCGGGCCCGACCTGTACGACGACGCTGCAGTTTCGTACCCACCCGGCTCGCAGACGCAGTACGTCTACGACCACGGCGACAACTATTCGACCTTCCCGCCCGCCGTCCAGCCCCAGCCAAGCCCAGTCCACGGTGCGCCATTCGACTGGGAGTCGTCCGAGGGTGCCTACCAGGGCTACCCCGCCGACGGCTACAACAACATGGCCCGCCAGGAGTCGCCCCCCATGGGCTCCATGGCCATGCCCAGCCCAAACGTCCCCAACGTCCAGCCTGGCATGCCCTACAACCACCCCTCGCAACACTACTGAGCGCTCGCTGGCCGAGTAGACCCCGTTTGTGTGTAGTGTGATGAACGTTGTGAGATCAGCACCCCCGCTCGCCACTTTACTCTACCATACCGACAAACCTGCCGCCATCTCGCTACACTACCGCTTCCCTCGTGCCACCCTCGTTCCCTCTGCCGGCTTGCGCCACACTGCGGTCCAGCCCCGAGTCTCGAGCCTCGAGCACATTCGCCATTCGCCATGATCGCACGAGGTTCGCCTATCCCTTTCCTCCCCTCCCCCCGTGCCGCGTGCTCTACGTGCTTGCACCCGTGCTTGCGCGCACTGTTACGTGTGCCTGTTCTACCAACGTTCTTGTATCACCACATGCATCCTTGCCCTCTACACGGCGCCACATGTCTGCAAGACTGCGGCGCGACTGCGGCGCCTGGGTCTCATCAACTATGTTTCAGATACTCGTGCTTCTTGACCGTGTATCTGCTGTGCTTCTTGACCTGTGTCTTCTGTGGTGCTTCTCGACCCCGCGTGTTCTTCAGTGCTTCTTGACCGCATGTCTTCGGCTCCTTGGCCCCGTGTCTGCATGGTTCTTGCCCAATTACCCAACTCTGCTGTTGCTCGCAGTTCGGACCCACTTCTGTTGCTCGTAGTTCGGAGCCACTTCTGCTTCCCCCATGCTTCTCAACACCCGTCTATTCGCGGTTCTCTTTGCCCCACCTTGGCAACCGAGCTTACCGTATGCCACATCCGTGCAGACTCAACAATGACGGCAAGACGCGCTCAAAGCTTGACACGGAGCCGACGTACCTGTAAACCGGGTACGACATTTTGAGCGGCTCGGCGGGTACGTTTGACACCACCATCTCTGTATCCATCCCACGCGTCGCTCGCCTGCTGCATGCGTTCGACTGCGAGTCAACACGCCGCGATCGGTGTTGAGCTCGACGCATCTGGCAAGATACGGGCAGGAAGCTTGAGGCACGGGTAGATTGGCGACATGCTGCGAGGGCCCCGCGAGGAGGATCCACTCCACTCGGGTGGCCCCGAGCTGCACACGGGGAAGCACTTTGAGCTACTGTACAGCATGGCATGGCTCGTTTCTAACAGTACTGTACGGCGTGTGGTACTTGTCATCCCGAGACCCTGGCCTGATGCACAACCCCCGACGATGCGGGTGGGGCATCTCTCCAACACTCCACAGCGCCTGCAGTGGTCTTCCCGGTGGTCATCGTTGCCCGCCTCATGTCCACCCAATCCACGTGGCGTCCAGAATGCTGGCACCTGCCACCCCAGACGACAATCGGCGCCAAACAAAGTTGAAATCCGACGGCGGCCAGAGGAAATGACCTTGCTCTGGTGCCAAGGGCCCGCGAACCAGCAGTGGGATGAGATGTACTTCATGTCCCAACCGGGCCCTCTAGGTCTAGATTCTACTCTGCAATATTGGTCCACACCTTGACGACATCGGGCTCCTCCTCGAGCATATCCACCGTCTTCATGACCGTCACCGCGCGTTCCTCGGGGAGGCCATCTCCCTGTTCGCCCTCTGGAACAATCGCGACGGGGTCGAGGGGGATGAATGCGAGTTCGGACGATTCGAGGGCGTAGAGTGTGTCGTTGGGCGGGGTCGTGAGGAGGGACGTGAGTGAGCCCAGGTCGTTGGGGGCGGATATCACTTCCCACACGGGGACCGTCTCTGCGCTGGGGCTGGAGCTGGAGTTATCGCTGGGGTTGGCGTCCTCGGGCTCGATTTCGCGCACGTCCTCGGCACCCCCTTCGAGAGCCGCCTCGAATAGCGAGTCAAACGACGCCGCGCTCCCTGGTACGGCGCTGACGCGTACCACGCCCTTGCGGTCGAAGAGGAAGGCGACGGGAGTTACTCGTGACCTTCGTGTTAGTGGGAGAGGATGGAGGGGGTGAATTCGCTCACCCGCCCTTGTGGAGGATCTCCTTGACGCGCGATACGGTGCGGGCTGGGTTTTCCGTGAGGCATTCGCTGGGGTTAGTGCGTTGTGTTCGCAGTCACTGGCGCCTCTCGTTCTGGGGTGGTTTCGGGTTCTCTGCCGCTCAACGGTGTCTACCAGTCAAAGGGCGGTCCGCGGCTCTCGCTTGGCATGTTCACTCGAGCCGAGCTGGTGTGGCACAAGTGGGGCACTCTCTTACGAGCGTGGACATGCAGGGTGGGTGTGGACACGAGCATGAGTGTAGACACGAGCAAGTGCCGACATGCAGAGTGACCGCGGCTCGACACTCAGCTGGTGTTCTCCCCACCCTCCCGATCTCCACAGTCGCCAGGCAAAGGCCACTCGCTGCTCGACATTCGCACTTCCACTGCTCCACCACTCCAACGCAACGCGCCACTCCTCACCCTCCCGGCCCCCTCGCGCTCAGCCTCTCCTCCGCCTCAAAGTCCCCAGCATCTCCTGTTTCCAGCGAGCATGTATTACCTCCACTCCGCAGGCCATCCTCTCACTAACGGACGTCCGCTCTGGCTCCCTCCCGCTCCATCTCCGCCCCTCCTGCTCTGCTACCCACCCACACCACTCTGCCCTCCGACCAACCGGCCCCCCCTCAACAGACACCCCCAACAGCCACCCTCCCCTCCCCGCCCCCAACCCAACCCAACCCCACCTTACCACCCAACCACGACAGAACAGACACCCCCACTCGACTCACACCATAAAAGCCACCTTCCCCCCCGCCCCAACCGCCTCAAACACGACACTCTTCCCCGTCCCATCGGCCATTTTCCGCGCACGCGCAAACGCCGCCTCAATGTTGGTCTTGGGCACACCGCCGGCCTTGGCCTTTTCGAGGGCTGCGGCGAGGCGCGCGTTGAGGGTGGGGTCGTGGGATGCGGGGGGGCGGAGGGCGAGGTGGATTTCCTGGGCGTCAGCTTGGGGTAATTGGGGAGGAGGGCCTTCGGTGGGGGGAGAGGGGGAGCGGAAGAGGTGTTAGACGGGGTAGAGGGGTAGGGGGGCTGGGGGAATGGCCGCAGAGATAGGCCAGGTCAGAGACGGACAGAGTCAGAGAAAGGGAGGCAGAGGCAGACCGAGGTAGAGACAGAACGAGTCAGAGACAGGCGGAGACGGAGGTGAACAGAGTCAGAGGCAAAGGTGGAGTAGACACAGAGGCACAGAGGCACACAGGCTGGCCAGAGGTATCGCCCGAAGAGACAACTTCAGACAGCGCCATCCCGATGCCGACGCCGAGGTCGACAGCTGTAGCCTCCACACTACGCCCGTTCGGCCTCTCGCCTCTGTACCTCCTCTCGTGGTCTCTAGGCCTCGCCTCCGCATCCCTACCTCTTCTTTGCTTCCTCGCTCCACACTATCTCCCACGCCGTGCTAGCCCCGTTGGCTCCTCCCCTCCCCGTCCCCACTCCCCCAAATCTGGACAACCCAGACAGCCTGGACCTCCCTCCCCACAACCTCCCCAACCCCATTCCCCCGCCAGATCACTCTCGCCCCCCAGTAATACTCACACCCATCAAGCGCGAAAAGTACGCGCCCCGCTGCGCATCCACCGCCCCCTTCTTGTGGCGGATCTTGGACCAGCGCGAGTGGCCAGAATACCCCGGTGTCGTCGTCGTAAACGTCCTAGGCGCCCCAAACTCGTGCGCGATGGGGAGCGTGGTGCGCGTCGAGACAGTAGCGGATAGTGCCCGTGCACTCGTACCGACACCGGCGCTGAATGCTCGCCGTGACGGTCCAGCGAGGAGGGCGAACGACATTGTTGCGATGGTGGGGTGGAGGAATGACAAACGCGAGTTGCGAGGGTCGCGTATCTTGCCGAAATTGTCGGGTGCTGCTTGGCTCGGATATGGATATACACTGAGAGATATCTGCCCATCGTCGCCATGCGTTGTCGTCAACCTGGGGTGATGGCGAAGTGTCCCCCTCATGCCGTCGTCCATGTATAGGCTGTGGCGTACACGAAGATGGCCATGCCTGCTTCGGCATAGGCAGCCAACTCTGTAGATTCCCGTTTCCAGTAGAGCATGTGCTTCCCACCACTTCTGCATGATGCCGCCTCGAACGCCACTCTGTGAAGAGTAGGCTGTTGTACCATCCCAGAGCGGTCTCGGCACCGTGGCTACCCCGACCGTAGCTGTCCCCGCCGCAGCTGACCCCAGCCCATGTAGTCGCCTCCCGGCGCCGCAGCTCTGAAAAACCATGTCCCGTCTCAATCCTATGCGATGCGTACATGCAAATGGTGTGCGGGTATAGATATCTACGCCACCGTCTCCCTCGCCCTCGGTCACTTCCGCTCGGTCGCTGCGCCCTCTGGCGCGGCATCTGCTGCTCCAATGCTCCCGCGGCTCCCGATGCTCCCACGGCTCCCGCGGCTGCCAATGCTCCCACGTGGGCTGACATCGCTGAGCCTACGCTCCATGGCCTCGTTGATGCCGAGCGCAATGTCGTCCTCGGGCACGCGCACAACGGAGCCGTCGGGCATGGTTCGCTCTAACATGTTGCCGACCACCTGTGTGCCGGCCGTGACGCCGGGGCCAAGGGGATGGCTTGGGCTCGACGCCGAAGCGAGCGCATCGGTCGTGTCGTCGTCGGCACCTGGGGGGTCGAGAT
Source organism: Pascua sp. PH4015B (assembly GCA_025502685.1). Lineage (NCBI taxonomy): Eukaryota > Fungi > Basidiomycota > Tremellomycetes > Trichosporonales > Trichosporonaceae > Pascua > Pascua sp. PH4015B. The sequence continues at coordinate 75,404 of JAMFRD010000014.1, forward strand.
GTTCGGGGTCATTTGGCTCCTGGGTAGCGTCGTGGTGCTCGCCCTCGCGACCCTCCATTGCCTCGTTGATGCCGAGCGCAATGTCGTCCTCGGGCACACGGACGACGCTGCCGTCGGGCATTGTGCGCTCGAGCATGTGGCCCACAACGTGCGTGTTGCTGCTCACACCTGGGCCAAGCGGGTGCGCGGCAGTCGACGTCGATGCGAGCGCATCGACAACATTGTCATCGGCACCGGGGGGGTCGAGATGTTCAGGGTCATTTGGCTCCTGGGCAGCGTCGTGGTGCTCGTCCTCGCGACCCTCCATTGCCTCGTTGATGCCAAGTGCGATATCATCCTCAGGCACGCGGACGACGCTGCCGTCGGGCATTGTGCGCTCGAGCATGTGGCCCACAACGTGCGTGTTGCCGCTCACACCCGGGCCAAGCGGGTGCGCAGCAGTCGACGTCGACGCGAGCGCATCGACTACATTGTCATCGGCACCGGGAAGGTCGAGATGTTCAGGGTCGTTCTCGTTTTCGAGACGAAGCTTTGCAGCCTTGGACGCCAAGTCCGTTGTGGTGGTGGTGGAACCTCGTGGTGCACTACCTGCGGCGGGACCAGCACCCGACGTCACGGTCGGTGGGAGATCCTCTCCTGGGTCATCGCTTTCGTCACCAGGGAAGCTCCAGCTCGACGTCGGCGTGTCCACACCGAGCTCGTCGTCGCCATCACCAGCGGCGTCCTGAGGAACAACAATAGCAGGAACCTCCTCGTCGTGCTCGGCCGCGTTCGAGGGCCACGCTGCACTAGGCTCTTCAAACTCGCGGTCAAACGCCTCAGCCCAGTCGCGTGGGGTTAACGGTTCCGAGCTGTAAGCCGAAGCCGCACCGCCCGAGCTCGGTGCTGGCGCAAACGCGTCGGCAAACGGATTCTCAGAGTTGTCGCTCGCATTGACAGATGTAAACGAGCCCCAAGCGTCGTCGTCCAGGTCAGCGGACGCGGTTGACTGGAAAGCCTGTGTATGTCAGTTGATGATCGCACATTGGCTTAAATGCCCAACTGACCCCAAAGTCATCATCGTCTTCGTCGCCGCCCCCACGTGGACCCGAGCTCGGCCGGAGCCAATCTGCGTCGTCGTCGTCATCGTCACTGCTGTCCATTGCCGCGGCACGACCGCTGCTTCGGCGCCAAAACTCGAGACCGCCGTCGTCATCCGCCGCAGGGTCCTGGTACGGGCTCTCGACGCTGCCAGTGCGCACGGTACGGGTGAGGGGCTCGCCGATAGTGTGGCCCGATGGCTCGTCGTCGTCGTCACTCTCGGAATCGGACCGTTCACTCGACGCCGAGATCCCGCTCTCCATTCCCATGAGCGGCTTGCCGCCGGCAAGGGGCTGCGAATCGCGCTCGCGTGTCTCGCGCAGCGACCCGTCAACGAATGCGTTCCACGCGTCCTCGTCAAATGTCGGGGCGATGAGGTCTGCAAGGTCGGTGGGACACCGCGCAAAGAACTTGATCAACTCTTCGGCAATCAAGCTTATGTGGCCCATGTACGAGAGACGCGGCTTGTGTGCGGCGACGGCCTCGTCGTTGCGCTTTTGCGCACCCAGGACGCGCTTGATCAACTCGCCCTTGAAAAAGAGCTCGAGGACAAGCTCCCGGTTGTACCCGCGCCCCAAGGAGCCGTTGAGAATCTGCTGCAGCACGTCGTACACAATGTGGTGGAGGAAGTTGTTGTTTGGGTGTTCGAAAAACAGGTCGAGCAGCGTCACAAGCACATTGTACTTGATAAACTGCTGCTTGAGCCGCTCGCCAGTGCTGAGTTCGTCGGCTTGCGGCGGCGCGGGTTGCTCTGCCTCTGAAACCGATGGCACATTGGTCGTGGCAGCCACGGCAACGTGGCTATCCGCCTCGGCCGTCTCGCTCTCGTTCTTGTCCGACGAGTCGATGCCCATGACATTGCGGAGGCGCTCGGCATCGGCCTTCGATGGCGGTGGCGGCACCGAAACCTCGAGCGATGGAGCGGAGGTCGCGGTCGGTGTGGCCTGTGCCGCATCCTCGTCGTCCGAGAGCGGGACATCATCCGACTCGGTGAGCGAGTAGTCTGTGCTCCCGCTGGAGACTGGGAGTTCGCGCGCCTGTGTCACCTGGAGCGTGTCGGTGTCTGCTGCGTCCTCGCCAGCCTCGCCGGCCTGGAGCGCCTGACCGAGCCGGTCGAGGCCGTCAAGGCCGCCCGTCAACGCGCCGTCAGACGTGTATTCGGGACCAGTGCCTGGGACGCGGTTGAGGGTAGACATGTTGGAGCTGTGGAGTAACTCTGCGTACAACTCGATGATGCGGTAGCGTTCCATGGTGAGGGGGTTTGGACGGAGCACCGACGCAACACGATCCTGTGACCTTGGCGACACAAGCAGCTCATGCAGCTGCCCAAACCTGTCCGTGATAGCAGCGACGAGATTGCCGAGGTGCACAATGGCGAGCTTGTCTGCCAGTTCGGGGAGAGCTTCTTCCATCTTCTTGCGGCCATCGTCGTCGCTTTCCGGGTCAGGCACCTCATCTGGAGCCAAGTCGGGGCGGTCGCGCATCTGCTCGCTCTGGATCGTCATGAGACGATTCCGCATCGTGTTGAACAGGTATGGCTCGGACAGGTCCGAGTTATTCCGTCTGATGACTTCGACGATGATGTTGCAAACGTAGCAGAGCGACGACGTGGCGGATGCGACAGACGGAAGCGGGTGGACGACGAATGGATCAGAGCGGTGCTTGCCGCCGTCGTCCGTGTTGATGCCCTTCCAGTTGCGATCTGTGAGCTCGGCGCTGTCGGGGAGGTAGCTGATGAAAGTGGCAATGCTCTCCTTGTTGGTGAGTTCGCGCACGAGGCGGTTGTCCTTTGCCTGTCCGCTGCCGCCCTGCTGGTCCATGGCGTTGCCGCCATGTGGGTTGAAGGACGAGTTTGGTGCAGACACCGAGATGATGCCCTTCAAGAGGTCGGCGACAATCGCATGTGTTGAAGGTGGGTACTGGGGCGATAACAGCGCCAGGAGGCGGGGCACGAGACGCTGCTCTCCGAGCCAGCTCATGACGTCGCTCACGCCGAGCTCCTCGCTCTGGATGATGCGCGCAAGCATGTCCTGGATCGCAGGGCTGTCGATGCAGGCCACCATGCGCTCGACAATGTTGGGCAACGACTGGATGAAGCGCATCATTTCAGTCGAGCGCTTCTGGAGAAGCGACGCGTTGACGCGCATCCACAGTCCGCGGATAACTTCGCGCTTTCGCTCACGCTCCTCGTCCTCCTCGGTCCAGAACGTCATCCTCGCACGCTCGCGTTCGCTCCGCAGCTTGGCTGGCATGGTCGCCCTTTTGTTTTCAGAAATGGGCGGCAGCACGGCGTCCCAGAATGGTCGCAGGAGGTTGGCCTTGTGGTTCATGATTGTCTCTGGAACCGTCCATAGCTCGCTCGTGAGGATCTCGGCAGCAACCTGGGGATACCTGCACATTGGTCAATAACACCGACGTGCTGCTGCTTGGCAGAGGAGACGCACCTAAATCTGTTCGTGTCACTGGCACCTGCTTCCTCCTGAGAGATGAGGCCCACGCCGAGGCCAATGCCAAACATGTCGTCGTCTTCACTCTTGACGTCGATCTCGGCAGCTGACAAGCGTCTGAATGGCGGATATGCGTCGGTGCTCGCGAGGGCCTTGGCGTACGCGGCGTCGGCGGCCTTGTCGGCCTCCTCATCGAGGTCGTCGAGACCCGACGTCACCCACTGGAGGAGGCTCTTGACGCTGTCCTCGCGCGAGAGGTACGAAACGAGCCTGCTGTCAGCATATGATACACGGTGGCAGTGACAAAGAAATGTTGGGTATGAGGGCACGGCACGCAACGCGATGTCGACGTAAGCGGCGTCCACGTTCCCCTTTCCCCGAGAGTCTCAAGGCAGACAAAACAACAGGAAGACACAGCCATTCCCGGGCAAACAAGGACACTGGAGCAAACTCACTTTGCATTCTGCGCCTTGCACTCTGCAAGAATGTCCTGCTCGTCGAGGAGCTCCTCGACGGACGGCGGCGTTTCGCGCGACAGGAGCGTCTCGAGAGTCGAGCCTGTCGCAAAGCTAAACTTCCACAGCATGGTGGACGGAAAGAGCCGTTGTTCGGCAGCAGGCTAGCTGGTCAAGCAACGCAAGCGCGGCCGGCGATTCGGACGCCGTGTGCGTGCGCTTGCGGGGGAGCGCGGTTGGGCGCGGTGTCGGGTCGTGCGCGGGGGCGCAGACGCGACGTTGGCGAGGACAGGGGTCGCACCTCGGTGAGGGCGGGGGGATGCGCAGCGCTGCGTGCTGCGGGGGTGCTCTGCCGTTGCGCGAACCGCGTGTATTGGTGACGGGGGTGGGTG
>JAMFRD010000014.1:79871-209422 GCA_025502685.1 Pascua sp. PH4015B
GGGCGGGGGGATGCGCAGCGCTGCGTGCTGCGGGGGTGCTCTGCCGTTGCGCGAACCGCGTGTATTGGTGACGGGGGTGGGTGTGGATGGGGGAAGGATGGATGGATGTTGTTGGGTTGGATGGCGGATTACAGTAGCAAGCCTCCGTTTTGCAGGCGTCTACCGCGTGGATGGATGATGCGGATGCGGGTTGGTTGAGTCTCGGCCAAGCGCAGGCCAGCGACCAATTCGAACTAGTTGTTCAAACTGTTTCGGCAGTCGATGCTCCACTCGAAATATACTCGTGCGTGGGGCTGTCTATGCACAAGACTGCACTGTTGGAGCCTTGCGGTCGGAGCTGTCGAGGACGGGTCGATCCCGGGCAAGCGCTTTTCGTCAACGGTATGCCTGGAAGTCGCGCGACCGCAGACCGATGGGAGGTGGAGGCGGGTGCAAAAAGGGTTCGGAACGGCGTACCAGCGTCGGTCAGAGGCTGGCGTTTGTGTCTCCAACTGCCGTAGCTGCCTGGGTTGGTCCGTGTGCGTGTGTCGCAGGCCTGTAGCCAGTAGATAGGGCTCAGAGGCGTCGATGAAGCAGGGAAACCCGATGAGGAGGTGCTGTTGGGAGATTTGAGGCTGAGATGGGAGGGGTGTGGGGGCGAATGGCCGTGCACCAGGGGAGGGGAAAGGGGAGACGTTTGGGTGGGTGGGTGATGGTTGCGTCACAAGCAGGCGGCGTGTCGTGTGTCGAGACGAGATGGACGGGGTGATTCAAACAAAGAGGGCAACAAGAACAAGACTGCGCGATGTAGCTGTTCTGCCATGGAGTTGGGCGCTCTTGGGATGTGGTGGTAGAAGGTAGTGTTGGATATCGCCGACGCTGGAGGGGAGGCAGCCGAGATGATGCGTGCCGAGAGAGATGGTATGGTGGATACGGCTGTTGAAGTGACCACCAGATTCAGGGAGAACCACGAGAGGGAGAGCGGGGTCGAAGGGTTTTTGCAGGGAACGGGTTCACTTTCCAATGCGCCAGCCGCCGCCAGCCGCCAGGCCGCCAGGCAGCTACAGGCAGCCAGGCAGAGCGCAGCCATCCAGGGGCCAGGGGAGCAGTGGAGGATCATTGTCCATTTGGGCTCATTTTCTAATCAAGTCTAATACAACTCTGTATCACCGCAAAAGTGGCACTTGGAACAATCCGATACCGGCCGATCCTTGCCGTCATCGTGTGGGGTGTGGGGTGCTTGGGGTGCCTGACATTGCAATGAATGTTCGAGTCGTCGGTCGTCTCTGCGCGCATGCTCAGCAGGTACGCATGTGCGCATCACTTCGGTTGAACATATCGGTCATCCATATACTTATATCCATACATAGTCTACAGCTTCGCCTTTCCATTGTTACGCTCGTGCTCCTTGCGGGGCCGCTTGCCCATGCCAAAGTCTGCGCGCACGACGCCCTCCTGCGACGTCGTGGCGAGAAGCACGCCCTTTTCCGTATACAGGCGACCACGTACGAGACCACGGCCTGATGCGACGTCCACGAGGGTTGCCTCCATGAGGTGCAGCAGGGGTGCGCGCTGGTCAAAGTCGGGTGGGAAGGGGTAGTAGTGGGTCGTGTGGTCGAGCGAGGCCTGCACGTTAGTTCGGCTCGGAGAAGACGGAGGGGATAGAGCACACAGGAGAACAGGGATGTAGATTATCTGAGCACGAGATTTATAACCATTCGCTCAACTCACCATCATGGAAAGCTTGGGGTGGGAACGACCGGACAGGCCAACCGTCTTGCCTGCCGTGCCGATAAACTGGAAGTCTGTGAGGTAGCCGAACATCGCCTAAGAGCGTCAGCATTGGCGCGAGGCTGTCCAAACCAGTATTCAAGCTTACCCTGACAGTGTTGGGGTCGAGTACTTCGCCCTCATCCAAGCGCGGCTTGAGCCAGATACCACGTGTGTTGCCCCACTGTCCAGCCTGTTGGCGGGCAATGGCGATCGTGACGGGCGACTGCATGCGTTCCTGTGGGCGTGAGCTTCTGCTGGCGTTGACGATGATGAATCGAATCCGTTTATTTCAACCTACCCCCCCCCCCCCCGCCCTGCCCCGCCTTCGCCCCGAGCACAAGCACTCTTGAGTAGCAGTTCTCTCCTCGAGGGTCGCCATGGCACTCGAGTTCCTTCTTTCCAGGCGACTCAAGTCGCGATTCGAACCCGGCTTGGTTCCAACCCACATACACCATCGCAATCGCCACAACTTTCTGCCTCCATTAAAGTCTGCACTTACCTTGATGTAGCTCTGAATGCCCTTTGCAGTATCGATACCCCGCTCCTTTGCGGACCGCAGGAACATGGTCCATCGGTCCTCTTCAATCTCCGCCTTGCCCCAGGGCGTAATGTCCTCTGGGAAGGGGAGCTGGAAGCGGGGCGAGAACGGGGGGATGGCCGAGTGGGTGAATTTGAGCGTGCCGACGAGGATTGGGTCATCGTTGACGCTTGAACTATTGCCCTCTCCGTTGCCATTGCCACTGTCACTGTGGTGGTCGTCGTGCTCGTGTGCGTGCGACTGGTCGGCGGGCTTGTCGACAGGCTTACCCAGTGCCGATGCGGCCGTCTTGAACTCGTCGGGAATCGTTATGGGTGGGGCGGTGAATGACGCCATGAGGATGAATACCGTCTGCGAGTTCTGCAGGGCGTGCACGAGGCTGAAGCGTCAGTATTTTCGGTTATGTAGGCGAGGTAGTGGCCGCGAACTCTGCGAGCGCACGGGCAACGTCGGCGTTGCCCGTGTCGGTACAGACTTTTGACGACTATCGGCAGCCTGCAATGCGTCTCCCGAAGACGGAAACAGCCAAAGCCCAACATTTCAGTAGCCAGTCAGTACCCACCGTGTCGCATAGCTCTTGCCATCGCGCAGGCGCTCAACGGTAAATGTGATAGGCTCCTTCGAGTTGGCCCTGGGGTCAGTAGTAGGGAGGCGCAGTTACACACGGGAGGAGGAAGTAGCACTGGGGTCGTCAGCGTGTTGAACAGTACGAACGCAGTAACTGATGGGTATCCGTCGCCACAGGCGGACGGTCTTCTGCAGCCCGCGATACGCGCAACCTTGCCAGCAGAAAGATGGACATAGACGCAGAGCCCGCAACCAAGACCCCTTCCCACCACCACACTTGCCACTCGTCCCAAACGTCGCATCCACTCACGTGCTGAGAGTGCAGATCCTTGCCCTCGACCGTCTTTGCGGCCGCCATGAGCGACTGCGCCACGACCTGGCCGCCAAACACGCCACGGGCGCCCCAGGGCGTCCAGAGGTGTGTGCTCTGGAAGGCCTCGAGGCCGACCACGCGCTGGATCTGCTTGATCGCCAGCGTGTGCGAGATGGACACGAGCGGGCCGGACATCGGGTGTTGCGAGTGAGTGTGAGTCGGAGGGGGCAAAGGAGTGTGTCGTTTGTTGTTGTTGAAGAAACGAGAGGCGGGAGACTGTGACTGCGTTGCAGAAGCGTAAAGTTGCTAGAGTTGAAAGAGTTGCAAGATCTGAAACTAGAAGAGATAGCAGAAGTGCCTACGACGCGATGGGTTTGAGCTACTGCCCGGGTGGACATGGCCGATGAGACCAAATACCGTGCACGGCAGTGGATGCGGGGCGTCGGTGTTGTCAATGGCGCCCGTGACCTCCACCCAGTGATACCCCGGTTAGTAAATTCCCGGCCGCGGATATGGCAATGTAACGGCCGTATCCCCACCGCCAAAGCCATCAGCGGCGACCGGCGTGTGTTGGGGGATCATGATGAAAGTCTGGGGTAGCTATCGCAATCGCATCTATGCATGTCAACGCAGGCTCGCTCGGTCCACGTACTGGAGTACCCGAGGTGTTGGGTGTGTTCTGAGCTGGTAGGACGTTTCAGTACCACGTAAGCCGGCGCCAGTGGTCCCCTTCCTGCTACCTCAGCCCTGCTACCTCAGCCTCCATTTGCGTCCAAAAAGACACCGACCCACCCACGCATGCAAAAAGCAAAAATATTGGGTGGGGGCAGTTCATCATGTCCTCCGTACCATGCCCGAAGCAGTGCCCAACTGACCTGAATGACAGAAGGGGCATGGCTAGGATCCGAACGCGCGCCCCCCGGATCAGGGGACACCCGAAAGTGCAATGGGCGTCTTCACCGTTAGGCCACCCGTCCGATGGTAATACGCCAAACAATCTCCTTCTTAATGGTTTTCGCGTCGCAGATTTTTGCTTGGCTTGAGCGAGAATCGAACCTGGTGGATGCTGTGAGTACGGGGATGCATGGTGGTGCACCAATATGACTGGGGTATTGAGCAGTCTGTGCACGGTGTGCTTCCTATTGGGCTCGCTTGCTTGCCTGAGAAAGGTGGGCGGGCATCGCAGGGGAGAAGAGTGAGCCTGCAGAACACGAGACGTGAGTGGCTGTTGGTGCACATGAGGTTTTATGCGGTAGATTTATACAAAGCACTTCTCATTTTCTCGTCGCCAACAGTCGGCATTGAGATAATCCCAGAGCGCGCGCTTCCAAGGCTCTAAGCCCGTCAGATACAGCAGGCCTATGTTGCATCGTGTTTGAGTTACCAGTCTGATAGAAACCTCCAGCGCCAGTCTGCTGCGCTCGAGATACCACACCACAAAGATTTATGCGAGCCAAGGCCTCTGAAGCGAGGTGAGCGGGTATAGATAAGCCAAGCAGGTCCTACTGATATCCATAACCTGCGCACAAGGATTCATAGTTCATAGACTGCTTCTGATATGGCCCCCCACCCAAACCACACACTTGCGTCACCAGCGTTATCCCACTACCGTGCTGGGACGCTCCACCCGACAGTTCATTTTTCTTTTAGAAATCCTCCTCACCGATAGTCAGTGTATACCCTAACGGACGAGCCTGAACCCGGTCTTCGCCGCCAGGAGCGCATCCGGCTCCATACCCTCGAGCTCGGCGTCGGTGATCTCGCCCGCCTTGTACTGCTCCTCGATGCGGCCGAGCTCGATGTTGCGCCGGCTGTTCTTGTAGCTGAGGTAGAAGACGAGCACGGACGCGACGGCCGTCATGGCCAGCACCAGTCCCCAGGAGACTTGGTAGTGTGGGCCGAGGGGCGCGTAGAATACATAGCCTGTGTGTGAGCGAGGAATTTGGTGAGGGGGGTGATAAACAAAGCTTGGACTGGGACTTGAACCCAGACTCGAACTCACTGGTAGCGAATGCGCCCAAGTTTGCAAAACTGTTACCAATAGCAATAACCGTGGCGCGCTTGGTGGCGGGCCGGGGCATGATGGACGCCACCCATGGGTACGCGACGGTATACGCCGTGCTTTGGTGTCAGCGTGGCTTCTCTCAGTGGTCAAGGGAACTCACAAGGATCCGCCGGCCAGGAGAAAGGTGACGAAATACTTGACACCCGGGAGGTTGCGCTTGGCGAGGGCGACCAGGAGCACGAGTGAGATGCCCGTGACGAGGAACGAGATTTGCCAGTGGACTGCACGGCGCTGCGTCCTGTCTGCGTTCCATGACATGCCTGGGTGTCAGTTTGCGGACTAACAGGGTGATTTTTCGGTTGGTGGAGCTCACCGTAAGCGCAGAGGAACGCAAAGACATAGGGGGGCACGGTGAGGAGGAGGATTGTCGTCGTGTTCTTGTATCCGAGCCCCTGGACGAGCGTGGGGTAGAACCAGTTGAACCCGATCATGATGACGATGCAGAACTGGATGACGCCTAGAGTGTCAGTGGAACATTCCCGAGGAGTAGGATAATGTGATGGGGTAGACGCACCAATGACCCAGCTGCGGTAGTCCTTGAACGCCATGACCATGCCCTGCTTGATCCCCACGTCCTCGCTGTCCGAGATGCCAATGTCCTCCTCGAGGCGGAGCTGGCACAGAACGCGGTATTCGGGGCTGAGCGACTTGGTCGTGGAGGGGTAGTCGGGGAGGAGGAATCTGTCCAGGTCAGCGCTGGAGGGAATTCCAGTCATGCCGGGCTCCTGAACTCTGGTTCGCGAGTGTTGCTCTCCTCTATCTCCTCCACTCATCCTGGCTTGCGAGCAACATTCTCCCTCGTGCTCCTCCCGGTCTCCCTCGTTACTGGGGCTTTTCGACGCCTATCTTGCTCTTGCTCTCGGCTCACCCATACCCCATCCATCATCTCCATCGAGGCCAACTCACAAGAAGACAATAGCAATAAAAACAGTCACCGAACCCTCGATAATAAACAGCCTGTCGCGTGAGCACACGCACTGGGGGACACAATACCCACCACTGCCAGCCAGCAATGCCCAAGTGGCCCTCGAGGCCATTAATGACGCCCGCACTAATGAGCCCCGCGACCGCGTTGGAAAGACAGATTCCCGAAATGAAAATCGCATACCGCTTGCCGAGTTCTCTGCGTGTATCTGTCGTGTGAGTCCGCGTCAAGCATCACATATGGCGCCACTTACACCAGCAGGTCAGGTAGTAGGATGCGCCGGGGAAGAAGGGGCCTAAACGGTCAGTCTGAAACCCCAATGTATGTCAAGCGGTTCGCGAACGCACCCTCGACCAAGCCGAGGAGGAGGCGCACGGCGAGAAGTTGCCCAAGGCTCTTGCACGCCGCCGTCGTCGTCGAGATGATGGCCCACAGGACCATGATCGTTGCCTTGTGGTCAGCTTTGGGGTCCAGTTGTGGCGCAGTGGTGCTCACGAGGTAGATTGACGGCCGCACGCGGGTGAGGAGAAGGTTGGCCGGGATCTGGGCCAGAATGTCTTTGGCGTTAGTATCGACACAACTGGCCGGTCCGATGAACTATCGACACGACTGGACGTCCTTATGTCGGCCTTTGTCAAATCAACTCACAGGTGACGTCTGGCAAGTGTCAGCTGGTGTTATGTTTGTTGACGTGGGTACGTACAGAAGATACCGTTGACGAGGGAATAGTCGTTCTCGGTGATGTGGGCGTAGTCGATCAGACCCGTCAACCGCGCTGAGGGTCAGCTGCTATCCACAACAACCCCTGCAACACAGGGGTTGGGAGCCACGGGGACTGGGGTTCTCGTCCTCGTCGGCATGGTTCACTCATTCGGAGCCTTCTCTGCCTTTGTTCCTCCACATATACTCTCCTCATCCCCTCTACGTCCACTCCTCCACGCCCAGTCCTTCCTCATTCCCTCCCACGTCGTCCGCTCACTCCAATTCCCCCCTCCACATTCACTCCCACTCCCTCTATGCCCACTCCCTCGACGTCCCTCACCATCCACTCCCTCATCCACTCCTCGTCCACTCCCTCGTCCACTCCCCCCAGCCTCCCCACTCCCGGTTACCTCTCCCCCCCCTCCCCTTGGGTAAGACAAACCTTGAGCGATCGAATTCCGATCCAGATAATTCATCACATAGATGACCACGACGGGCAGCGCAATCCTAAAGTCCAACTGCCGTACGAGCTTCTTTTCCTCCCTCGCGCGCGTCTCTTCGTCCCAGGCCCGGACGCGGCGGTAGGCGTCGACGAGGGCGGGGTCGGTGCCGTACCGTTCGTCATCGGGGGTCGAGGCCGCGAGGGAGACCTTGTCGACGTGGTCGAGCTCGTGTTTGTCGGACATTATGAGGAGTTGGGTGAGAATAGAGGAGAGGAGGGAGAGGCACGATGGAGCGCAGAGCTTTTGTTCAGTCCGGCAGCGTAGGTTCAGTCCAGTCCAGTCCAGATCAGTTCAGTCATACTCGGCCGTACGCGCCACGGTCCACATCGGCATCTTGCACAATACCGATCCCGAGGCGATACGCGACATGGAGCGATGCGAGGTACCTCGCCCGCACTTGCGGACGTGCACGAGTGGGTGTGGACGCATGTGGACGGCGGAGAACGCGCGGAACTGGTGGAATGGAACATGGTCGTCTGGCAAACAGAGGCTAGACCAACGGGGGTAACACGGTAAGTGGCGGGGGGCCACGGGGGTGTGGTTGTGCCTGTGACGCCAAGGTGCGCGCGTCGGCCAACTTTGGGTGGGCAGGGGCGCCAAGGCGCCCGCTTTAGCGCGTGGCGCGCTGTGACTTTGGGACCCAGTACGCCGCGGCTGTGGCTGGCGGGGTTCCACATTCCACTGTGGCGGGGTGGACTGCCCACACTGCCGCCTGTGATGTCTGTGGCGGATGGGCAAGGTTGGGTCGGACTTTCTGGCGCTGATACGCGACCGCCCACGCCGTTTGCTGGAATGGCGCGGGGGTATCTGGAATATCTGTGTCATGGCATGGAAGGCGTGGACTTGCCATGCCAATGTTTCGTGCTGCGATGTAAATTGTCCATACACCGTCATTGGGATTGTCTGCGATGATTGTGGCGTTGGTATGGGTAACAGGGCAATGGTGTTGGTATGAAGACGCGACTGGTTTGTGGTCGTAGTGCTCAGTGCAGTTGCGTGCGCACGGGGACATAGAGATGGTGGCGTGTGCCGTAGTCACTATCAATCCAACTGACGGACACCAGAGAACACCAGCCCTCGCTCGGTACACTGCAGTCTCTCCAGCTCGCCCACTCGCTCGTGATTACTACATGCATGAGAGTCCATTACAATAAAACCAAAAACAACAAGCGCGCGGCGCTGCATGTGCACTCTGCACTCCTCATCACCGTCTACCTCCTTCCACTCCGCTACGAGGCATCTCGCAACTCAAAACGCCACACCGACCTCGTGTGCGCGCGCGTCCTCACGACCGACAACGTACGGCGCAAACGGGGTGAGCGCGACGATGCTGGCGGTGAGGAGGTCGTCGTCGCTCGCGTCCGACATGAGCGACATGGACGAGATAGACTCGCGGGGCGTGTGGCCGATGGGCACGGGGCCGCCGAGGCGGAGGTCCTCTTCGCTCGCGGGGGTGCGGAAGAGGGCTGGGGGGGAGCCGTAGAATGCCGAGCGGTAGGGGTTGGCCGCGGCCGCGGACATGCGGTGGATGCGGCGCGGCGAGCGGGGCGTGGCGGGCGACGACGAGAGGACGCAGGGGGACGCGAGCTTCTCGGCCGTGGCCATGCCGGGCGTCGGGCGGGGCGTCGACGGTGTGTTGGCGCGGGGGGCGGAAAAGTCGAGGCCGAGCGAGCCGGGCGCCGGCGACGACGGGTTCGAAAGCGTGCCAAACGTGTCGTCCTCGTCGAGACGCACAGTGTGCGTCTTGGGTGTCGTGGGCTCTTCGATCGTGATGGGCGGGAACAGGCCAAGCACGTCAAAGTTGAGTACGCTGCCGCCGCTCCCGAGGGTGCGGAGCATGCGGCCAAGGGCCTCCTCGGCGTCGGGCGAGGCGGGCGTGCTCGACCCGTGCGAGAAGAACGACTGCAGGCTCTCGACCGTCGACGACGGCATCGACTCGTGCGACATGAGCGACGGGAGAGACGGGTACGAGTTGAACGGCGGCGAGGGCGGGAGGGGGTCACATGGCGCGGCGTAACCGAAGCCGACCTCTTCCTGAAGCGCACGCTGGGTGCGAGGCGGGGTCGATGGCGACTCCGGGTCGGGGAGAGCCGCTGCATGCGCGGGGGGTGTCTCTGGCTGAGGCGTGGTGGGCGTGCGAATGTCGGCGTCGGTGGGGGAGGTAGGCGACAGAAGATCGGCAAGTTCTTCGTGCTCGGCCTCGAGCTCAGTGGGGATGGGTGGGATGGGCCGGACGGGCGCGACCGTTGGCGCGAGGCGGGGCGTGCCGGGTGCCGAGGCGGCGTCGGCTGCCATGCGGGCGGCAGCCAGGCGGTCCGCCGCCTTGGACGCGTTCAGCGTGAGCTCGTCTCCAAGAGGGGGCAGGTCGCATGCCAGGGCGGCGAGCTCGGCGAGCGACTGCGAGATGGAGCGTCCGTCGTCGTGCGCCTGGTACAGCGAGCCGTACTTGCGCGCCGGCGACTTGGCCGGAACCGGAGGAGGGATCACGTTGCTCGGGGGCACGACAGCGAGGACCGGCTTCTTGGAAGCAGCAGCACGGTCGGCCGCGCGAGCGGGCTCGGGAACCTGGGGGTTCGCAGGCGTCGGGGTGAGAGCACCGGCCGTGCGGGCATCGTCCTCGTCCTCGGACTCGTCCAACTCGTCCAGTGGGCGGACGTTAATACGCAGCAGGGACGTCGGGGTGAGGTCGTCGAGGCGGGGCGACAGTGCCGTAGGTGTACGCGGCTGCTCGTCCCAAGCGCTGCCGAGCTGGCGCTCCTCGTCCTCCTCCTCTGGGAGGTGCTCGAGGGTGGTCGAGTACGACGACGTGCGCGAGATGGAGGGAGGGGCGGGCTTACGGGCCGGAGCGCTGAGCGGTGCAAACTCGTCGCCGCCGAGCTGGGGCGTCTGCTGCGGGGTCGCGGGGATAAAGTTGAACTGAGGCGGGGTGTCGATGGGCGAGGTGACGGTCGACGAGGACGACGTGCCAGACGCGTAGGACGAGCGCGCAGACGAGCGCGAAGCCACCGAAACGCGAGACATGACCGAAGAGCGGTTGCTGCGCTGGACGGCGACACCGGGGGGCACGACGTACATTGTCGCGGGGTAGTGGGAGGAGCGCGAGCCGTGGCCAGAGCTGCTGGGCGGAGAGTTTGAGGCCGACGAGGGGCTGGTGGGCGACTGCGAGGGCATGCCGTATGGTGCACTTGCGATCGACGCACGCGTGCGGCCAGCACCCGACGCCATGGGACGCGACGAGCGGCGGCGGGGGGCGCCGCTGGCTGTGCTCGCGGTGGACATTGCGCTGGCGGGGCGGATGGGCGGGACGGGGACGCGCGCAACCGAGTGCGGCCCCGACCGGGAGGTGGCACGCGATGAGCGACGGCTGAGGCGAGGGGAGGGCGACGGGGTGGGGGATGCCGAGAGCGAGGGCGAGTGCGTCGAGCTGGACCCAGGCGTCAAGGACGCGGACGGGCTGAGGCGGTCACCAGGAGAGTTGAAGCCATGGAGGTTGGACGACGGTGTGGGCGACGGCGTCGCGGCGGGAAGCTGATGCGACGCGTTCATCACCGGCGTGACGGGCGCCGACACGCTCGGAGGCACGGGCATGCTGATGTGGTGGGACGTGACGACGGACGTGTTGATGGGTGGTGGGTACGACGACGCGGGGGCCGAGGCGCGGTTGGCATTGTACGCACTCGGCGCCGAAGACTGGGCGGCGCGCGAACGCGAGTCTGGGAAACGCACGCCGGCCGGGGTACCCGGGCTCGTCGACGTGCGGTCACGCTTGCGGCCCGTGTCGCGGCGGAGGAGAATCGGCTTGGGCTCGGGGTACTGCTGCAGGTGCGGCGACGTCTGGGATGAAGAGGCCGGCGACTCGCGCGAGTCGCGCTTCTTCCACCACCGGCTCGAGCCCGCGTTGGCATTGTTGCTGCCGCTGCTACTGCCGCCGGCGCTCGGACCAGCGGAGCCAGGAAGACCAGGGGCGTCGTCGGACGCCACAGACTTGCGGAGGCGCGAGCGCGAGGCCTTGTGCTGGAGCGTCTTGACGAGGCTCGTCATTGTGGATGGCGATGGGGATCACAAGTTACGCTACAGAGAGAGGGGATGAGAAGATGGAGCACGCGCCCAGTGGCGAGCAATGCAGTAGTGGATGGCGAGAGGCACGGCCTCTGGCAATAAAGCAGGCGGGCAAGTAACGGGAGGTGGATGAGGCGAATCGAGGGAGTAGGAGGGGATGGTCGATGGGTGCACGGCCAATGCGTGACGCGTGACAGTCGAAAGGGGGAGCAAGACTGGTCGACGATCGGGGAGGGGTGGGTAGAAATCTGTAACAGGAGGCGGCGCGGCGACCTTTTAGGCAGAGCGAGGAGCGATCGTCCAGCGAAGTGGTGGGGGCGAGCAAGCGAACGAGCAAGAGCGACAAGAGACGAAAGAGTGGGAAATGGCAAAGAGCAAAGTGGGGCGGGTGGTTTTGTGTTGTGCGCGGTTGTCGAGTGTGGGAGAAAGCAAGGCAAGTTGATAACGTTCAGAGGTGCGAGGTGGTCAGGAGAGAGAAGCCGGCCGGAGTGGGTGGGGCGTTTAGGATCTGGACGCGTCTGATCTCTGAGAATGGGCTGCCGTTACTCAACGCGGTGGTATTTCTGGCTCAGGCGGCGGCCAGGTGAGAGGGAGACTGAATGCAGAGACGGTTGTGTTACCTTACTCCAAAAGCAAGCGCGTCGTACACCCCAAAAGGTCAAACCGGTCGAGGGCGCAGACGACGTACGTGCACCCCCACTCGCCCTGGGTCCTGGCCGCTGGGCCAACATGCCAGGCTCCAGGCTCGACTCCTCGCGCTGCTCGACTTGGGGCCGCCCCAACCCTGGTGTATGCCCCTGTCTACAGTTAGGGTCAGTTTTCAGCAGAAGCAGTGGCGCAGCAAATGGAGACAAAAGTCGTGGCGTGGTGGCGTAGTGGGCGGTGAGTCGCCGCGCGCTTTGGCCGCGTTGGTTGCGAGCTTAATTATACAAGGTCGCACCCTGTAGCCTGGAAACGGCGACGCGTAGTGGGTCCTAGGTACAGGTGTCCTGAGACGACGTTGATTTTTTTTCCTGGAGGCTCCACTACTTCGCTTCGGTTTTGCCATAGGGGTCTTGGGTCTGACGGTCCTGCCCAGCACCAATTGTCACCAACCTGCCTTGAATGGCATAATCAAACCCATTTTCGTGGGATCCAGGGTGGACGCGCACGGCTGTGGCCCTGCAGCGAGACGCGGCAACGAGGTCCAGGCACACAGGCACTGGGCTGCAGACGCTAGCACTGGACGCGCATCGCTCCAAGCCAAGACGTCAGTCTCCCAGGCCAAAGGCGGCCAACTGTGGCTACCTGGCTATGCTAGCTGCTAGAGCCTCGGATCTTGGGTTTGCGCTACGGCGCAGATCCTGCGGTAACTAGTCCCCCTTCTACATATATTGGTGTTATCATGTGCGCCTCTAGCGTGCAAATAGCCCCCGCAAACTTGAACCGCCTGCCAAGGGCGCCCAGACCACGCGTCGGGGGCTGGACGCGGGGGTTGCTGGGTGCAGACTGGCGACCAGGACGGCCTTACGCGCCTTACGGCAAGTCGCAACCTGTGTGGCCCAGACATGCCGTTGGCGTCATGTTGGCGCTGCGACGCGTCTTTGCCATTTGCGGCAAAGACACGCGCGCTCGTGAGAAAATCGCCCCAAGTAAGACTCGCCAATGGTAGTTTGCACTGGGTGATTCACCATTACTTCTTGCAGAGAATAAAATTCAGAACACAATGACATTGTTCAAGACATGTGGACAAGTGTTGATGGCTAGTAGGAACGCGTGTGTGGGTGTGCAGGGTCCGCACGGCCACGATCGCGATCGGACCAGTGCGTCCAGGTTGGTGGCCATGTGGCGTGTGTACATCCGTCAGTGCATATGGGATGGGCCGTGGCGCGTATACCGTGGCGTATGCGGGGTATGGGGTCGTCAATGAAGTGCAAGGTGGCGTCCACTGGCAACTGGTTTGAATGTTTGCGAATAGAACTGGTGCGAGGGCCCAGCAGGCAGACTCGGACAAACCAATGACACGGCGGGGACGGAGAAAACCTGCCTAGCAGACGCGACATGCGCGCGGTAGCGAACAAAGTTGCACGCCGTTGCTCCGACGCGTCGCTGAGCCTGAGCATAGAGCATATCCAA
Source organism: Pascua sp. PH4015B (assembly GCA_025502685.1). Lineage (NCBI taxonomy): Eukaryota > Fungi > Basidiomycota > Tremellomycetes > Trichosporonales > Trichosporonaceae > Pascua > Pascua sp. PH4015B. The sequence goes on from JAMFRD010000014.1 coordinate 93,411, forward strand.
CTTGCACAGTTGACCTCGGCGCTGACGTGACTGTCTTTCCTTTGGATTCTGGGGTCCTTCTTCTGGCCACTAGGAAGCCACCTGCCACGGGCAAAGAGCAAACAGTAAGCCCCGCGAGTGGATGCTTTGCTCTTCTTCCAGAAATGTGGCGTTTGACGTGCGCCATCCAGGAAAACAAACACAGCCGGGGACCTGAGCAGACAGAGTTTACCAGTATCCTGCCTCTCCTGCACGTACGCATCTGGTCCCTTCATACGCCACATGCCAGGCTCCATGCTTCGTGGCCCTGGGCGGAGCTGGGTGGCATCATGCACGAGTACGACTTCTGGTACAGGAAAACAGGAGATACCGGACTCGGCGTTGGGATGCAGGACTCGGTGTGGGAACGACGCGGTATCCCTAGCAGGGTACCGGCGAGCGGCGAAGTTTACTTCGCATCCGTGCGGCGTACACAGATGCCATGCCCTGCGTCATTGTGTGGTCCGTGCTCCATGCTGCTGCTCTTTGCTCCGGCCCGGGCCGTCCGTTGTACATGCGGGGCACGACGACACAAAGAAAGAACTGGGGCGGATAAGAAACTGCGCGCACATTAACAAGCGCACAGAGGTCACATCCGGCCGCTTGACGACGCTACGGTAACGCTTGGGCGTGGAGTCTAAAGTATGCAATATTGGAGCGAAGCTGGCGGTGGACTAGGTTTGGTCTGATCGATGAGACTGACACACCGTGGGGTGGATGGGTTTCGCGTCCAACCTTTGGTTTGCTCTATCCCCTCCAATGCGACGCACTTGTCTGCAGCCCAAACTAGCCCGTGCGGAACTCCACACGTCCGTGAAGTGATGCAGTGTCGCTCGCGCTGTACCCCCTTACCACACCTCCGGGATGTCGCCAACCTTATGCCAACAGCGCAAGGCACTCGACTCGGCCCGCGGCTCTCTGCATTCATTGGGGGTTGGCGGGTGGGGATGGCTGTACGGTATGCTTGTCCGTGCCTCTGCGGAACATCACCAGGTCCGCTCTCGCTTTGCGGTTACGTATCGCTCACATCTTCGAGGTTGGACAAAGTACAAAGTTGTCCTCCGTGTGCAAGTCTATCACCTCGGAGACCAACACGAGGTGGTTACTATGATACCGAGAAGGCCATATCGTACACTGTCAGTCACGAGGTGATGGTTAGCCCGCTCGAGCCCGATGCCCAGCCACCAGCCACCGGTCCCCACATCCCCACATCTCCACACTCCCCACATGCCGCTGTTGCTCTTGCTCAAGGCACTGCACATCGATTCCGCTCTCGGCACTGACGGCACGGCACCGTTGCTCGCGTCGCCCATACCGCCGCCGTCGCCGTCACATTCTTGTGCACTCACAACATTCTGTTCGCGCACTCACACCTCGGTCTGACACTCCTCACACTCGCGCGTGGCGACACTTATCACTTGAACCATTGCACAACATGACTACGAGAGCGTCTCGCTCACACACTTATACTTAGTAGAGGAATGCATCGCGGAGCACCATGGCACCGAAGCCACGACAGCCACGACGCGTCGCGCCATCGTGCCGTGGCGTAAAGCCAATCCCCCGCGTCCTGGGCGCAATTGCTAGCCACCGTCAACGCGGCGCTGTCTCGGATGTCTGAGTACGCAGTCATTTCAACATGCCTGGCTCTGGACACTGGACTGAATGCGAACCACCACACGCTCATACAGCTGCTCACTGCCTAGTCCAAATGCCCAAGCAATGTAGCACCAGTACGGTGACGCGTTAGAGTCCACGAAATGGTAGACCTCCCGCAACTCGACCAGCATAATGAGTCCGGAACCGAATATGCAGCGCCACTAAGCTCCTGCGCCAGTGCGGCGCTCGCTTGCCGCTTGGCCGCTTGCTTTGCTTTGTGGCGCATTCTGGCGTTGGCATGCTGTATCTCCGCCAGTTTGGCCACATGTCCGACGATCGGATGGCATGCGGGGTTGCGCCCCGCTGGACTCGCTCCGGTTTTTTTCCTCGGCGACGCGTCGAGGTATGAGTATCGTGCGTCTTGTCTTGGGCTGTGGCCAAGATTAATGTGGCTGCGGTACCGGCGCGTTTGGCGTTGGCGTTGGCGTTGGCTTTGGCGGTGGCTTTCTTTGGTGGCTGGGTCTTGGTTGCCGAGGCATGTCAAGATGACGTGGTTGATGGTATGTAGAGGCCATGTGTCGATGGTGCTGGGTGGTTTGGTATTGCAGTTGGGCAGGCTATCTTGACTATCTTGCCAGCGTTGCGAGGAACCGACGCCCGAGTGATCGGGGGTTGGAAGTTGGGAATGGTCCCACATTGTAGGCCAGTAGGATTGTACGCCCAGCAGGACTTTGTACGCCCAGCAGGACTTTGTACGCCGAGCTGGCTACACTGGAGCGCGTGCTCGCCTCCTTGGTTGGGCGCACTTGGCACCGCGCCCAACCCCACGACCACACAGCAACCCGTGTCTTCCTCGAGTTCTGCACTAGTAACATGCTCGTACTATACGGTGCTCGCCCGCGAGCGTCAAGATGAATACGTTGTCGCACTGCGTCGTCGTACTTTACATAATGTGGCTTCTGCACTGCGTCGCTCCGTCGCACTGGACTCCCCCTTTTCGAGGGGCGTGCTCTAATCGCTCAACTGCACTTGCTCAAACAAACTACCCGGAACGGAACCGTACCTCCCGTACACTCCCTCACGGAGCCCTACCCCCGTACACTCCCCCATTACACCTTGTCCTTCTTTCGTGGTTTCTGCCGTCCCTCTCGCTTGGCGACTTGCCGTGCGAGCTTGAGGCCGCACGCATTACACAGGTCTTTTACGCCATTCTCGCCCTTGCGCCACTCGGGGCTCTCCCGTGTCCCACAGCTGCGGCACTTTTCCACGTCGCCTGGTGGTCGCACCAGGGGGCGTGTCGACGACCCGCTCCGCCCGCTCGACGTCGGAGGCGGCGGTGGCACGTGGCCGACACGGTATTGCGACTGGGGGTCGTAATAGTGGTGCGCGTGGGGGTGCGCCTGCGCCTGCGCGTACTCGGCCGCCCCCGGTGGGTAGTGAGGTGTGACGGGCGACTGGGAATACCCGCCGTGGTCGTACTCTGGCCCTCCGCGCCAGTCGCGTGAGCCCCCGTGTACCATCCCTGGTGTGACGGGGCTATGTTGTTGAGGATGTTGCTGATGTTGTGGTTGTCCCCAGTCATTGGCGACTGCCGGTGGCGCAGTCGAAATGGGTGGTGGTATGGGTGGGGCAGCCGCTGTCGTGACGGCTGTCGCAGGAAGCTCGTAGAGCTTGGTGATCTGGAAACAGGCAAAAATTACCGAGTCGTGTGGAATAAACACGGACGTGATGTGCCGGTATATTCCCTCGGTGCGGATCGAGTGCTCGGCGCCAAACCGTGTCGTGCAGTTTGTTCTTGCTTCGCCGGGTTTGGCAGCGAGCTGGTTTGGATCCATGCTTACGGTCGACATGAGGGCGGCGTACTCTTCCGCATCGTACAGCCCATCAAACGGCACGGGCGTCGCGGATTGCCGTGGTGGCGGCCAGGTGAACAGGAGCGTGTTTGTGTGTTGTGGTGTTGGGGCTGCATGGAGCTGGAAGACGCGCATCGGCGGACACCGTGTGCGTGGTGGCAACGCAACGCTGGACGCTATGCTCTGATGCAGGCTCCGAATTTGGTCATCGGTCATCGGGCTTGTCCCGCAATAATTTGACCAGCCCTCACGTTGGCGATTTGGGTCATTATTCGCCGCTGGGTCCTTGTCCTTGATGGCGTGGAAGAAGGCAAGGAGGAGGCCATCAGCTGCCTGAGGATGAGTCAGCGGCGGTGAAAATAGGGACAGTGGTGAGCTCGGACCGCTTTGCCACCAGCAACCCCCGTTCCAGCACCCTCCAGAAGCCCCTTGCCCAATTCCAGTGCCACCCATCCCCCCTGGGTGCCAACGCTGGCCCCATTCCTTCCCTCCCATACACACAACACGCGCTCAGGCCCACTCACCCAGTTGAGGACAAGGTCGAGAATAATGTACTCGTCATCCTCGGCAACGGCGGAAAGGTCGACGGGCACCTTGTTGTCCTGCGGCGGACATCCGAGGACAGACTTTATGCGCGACAGACGCATGAAACGCATTCTGCGTCGTCAGTGGATCACACACGATGGACGTTGGCGTGTGACTCGTTTGACTCACCGGGTGACGCTGCCTTGTAAATCATCACTCTTGATCGTATTTGCGAGGTCGTTGCGTGCCTCTGGACGGGTCAGCTAACTGTTCTCGGTTCCTGGGCTTGGCGTCTGGGATGACCTGGGAGAGAGGGGTTTGGCGACGTGAGGGTTTGTGCTCGAGCGGCGGCTCAAGGCTCAAGGAAGCACCTTCGGTGCAGGCGGCAGCAGTGCGTGCATTGTGCGGAATGCCGTGCAAACCGGACGGTGGAATGCTGGTCGCCCCACTTGCCTGCGAAAGAGGGGACCAGAGTCGCAAGTCGCCACCCGGTCTCGTGACACTGGATGGGGAGAACGCGTCGCGGTCGCCCATCACACTCTCCCAGATGCTATACCGCACCATCCATCGCTGTCAATACGCACGCTCTCGTTCTCCTGGGTGAATAAACTCGATGACGCCGCGGTCCAGCATGGCCGCGTGTTGTCCTCCGAGGTGGGAGGCCAGGACTGGGTCGAGGTAGACAAACTTGAGCTCGAGTTGGGCGCCCGTGCCAGACGGACCGGCCCCGCCGGTGCCGCCGGAGGTGTAGACGGGCGTCAGGAGGGCCCAGTAGCACCGGACATTGCCCAGGGCCTGGAGTGGTGGGGAATGCAGTGCGAGGGTGGGTGAGCGAGTGTGGGCGTTGAACGAAGGAAGGGGGGGGAGCGTGAGTGGGGACGGTCGAAGACGGGGACGTTGAGAAGGAAAGGAAGGGGGAGGGGGCAGGTGGCGGTCAGACGTGTGGAGGAGTTTGTAGAGTGACATGGCAGTGGGGATGGCGTCGGACGTGCATCGGCGGCGAGGGAGCGGAGACGCGACGGACGACACGGTGGGAGTTGTTGTTGATGTGGCAGAGTGTCGAGTGCGGAGTGTCGAGTGCGGAGGGCAGTGTGGAGTGTGGAGTGTGGAGTGTGGAGAGTGAGGTGGTGAGAGTGGTGGCGGATGTGAGTGTCGGATAGAGTTGGTCGGGGGAGTGGGGATGCGAGGGATTGGGTGGAGGGGAGGCAAAAGAAGCAAGACTGTGTCAGCCGAGACAGCGGCGGCGGCGGCGAGGAACGGGGGGAGGGGTAGGGGGAGGCCAAGCTGCGAGGAACGGGTGGCGTGGATGGCAAGCAGGTATGACGGAGGTGTGATGGGATCCAAAGGAGGATAAGGTCGGAGTGGGAGGGGAGGGGGTGACTTACAGGCAGGGGCGCAGACATGGGTGGTGCCAGTTTCCTTCCGCTGCACCGAGGCGGCGGCGTAGCTTTCGGAGCAGGTGTGCGTCGGCGGTGTCTGCGTGTGCTTGTGGGATGCGTGCGTAGATCTCGTGGGGTGGAATGGGAGAGGATTTTGGCCTTAGTGTCGATGGATGGGTATGCTTGATTGATTGATTGATGATGAACACGAGTGCACCAAGTAGAGTATGGTTTGTGGGAGTGGTGACCAGAATGGTGGATTGGGTTGTGTGGCAAAGTGATCGAGAATCCCGGGGGATCGAGACAGACAAGTCTACGCTGGTACGCTCGCCTGCACCTGACAAGGTACCGCAGATGCGCGAACCAGCCAGCCAGCTGCAGCCAGCCAGTCAGCCAGCCAGACTTAGGCAGGCTAGGCGGGGCAAGGGGATCGGGCCACGAGGGACAAAAGGACGACTAGCGCCACCGGTACGCCCAGTGGCAACGGGGCAAGCAAGCAAGCAAGGCGGTCGGGGCGCGAGGGCGCGATCGAAGCGAAAAAAAAGGAGTCGACCCAAAGACTGGACAGACAAGGGGCAGATCACCCGCCAAGAGGCGTCAGATCTGGGCTGGAAGGGGGTCGGGGGAAGGAGCGGAGTGGCAACACCGTCCACTGGCGGGCAAGCGACGCAAGTCCGTTGACGCAACCCGCCGATGGCCGAGGGTCGTCGTCGTTGTGGGGCCGTGTGGATGTGTGGATGTGTGCGTGCGTCTCGTGCAGTGCAGTATGTGGGCCGTGGGGTGGAGACGAGACGGTGTTGGGGGGGGATTTGGTTGTTGTGTGATCGTTGATGCTCGATCGCTCTAGTGGGGGTCCGTCGGCCCGATGACTCGGGTCCGATTGCAGCGTCGATCGATGCCTCTGGCACAGTTGTTGGTCTTGTTCCAACACAGGTGACGCAGTTCAGTTCCAGTTTGCAAGATAGAGTCTGCCCTCGGTCCTCGCACCTGACTGGTCAGCACAAGAGCAATGGTCACCCAGGCACACGACGCCTCGCCATGCCCCAGGCTGCGCGACGAAGGTACGCAGGGGGCGTGGGGGGGCGCCGCCAACGAAAAGACGCGCAGGTCCCACCAGACCCAGCTTGTGCCCCTTGATGACTGGCTCCGCTCCCCGGAGAGGTCAGACTTGGGCTCAGACCACCTGACCCACAATTGCGGAACCAATCACTCTCCATTAACGGGCATACAAACTCCGGTCATCCGCCGCCACCACGGCCCACGCCGCTCCACATACAAGGCACAATCGCCAAGGACGACGATTCCACGGATGCACGGACCGCCCGCATGCCACGTGAGAACGACCCTGAGGGGCATACGCACACCCCCTGCACCACGGCATTTGACGGATGTAAATCCCACGTTTATGTCCTCGTCGGTGGCAATCTAAGCGTAAGCGCACACCCAGAGGAATGGGATCGGGATCCCGATGGCGTCGATATGCTTGAAATCAGGTCATCTTTTATTAATCGCCTAGCTTGCTCTGCTCCTGCTTCCCGATATCCATAGAAATACACCTTGTATCGTTGGCCAGGAAGCACAATGTGGCGTTTATCGCACACCCACGAGGCAGCTGCGACACACAGTGCGCAAGTTGCCTCATCAACTGCAGTATCACAGTGCAACACGGCCTGTGGTATGGTACGTGGCACAATCGCGGTTGACGTTGTCACGCGTCACGTCGACGTCCTCTCCATTGGGCCGTGGTCATCACTGCCGCCTTGTTTCGTGCACGCGTGCGGTGCTACGAGTATGGATTGTGGCATTGCCCAGTTGAGCGATAATGCGAAACGCGGCCTCTTGTCGCCGTCGCCGCTTCGTCGCCGCCACGCAGCTCTTGGCCACGGCCATTGTGAACAGCCGCACGACACAACTCGCGGCTGACGCAGCACCCGGTGGTCCCGCCGGTCAGCATACTGGCGCTGACGCGCATGTCAGCCGTCGGCACACTCGGCAACTCTCCGGATCGGCAGACTTGTCCAAGCCCTGCCCACCCGCTCGGTCACTGCACGTCCCCCGTACGTTATCGGCAATGCTAAACCCTCCCACGTCAGAGCGCACCTGGGTGTTCTTGAATGAGGTTATGACATGGTCCGACTGGATCTGTATATGCAGCTATGGCTGTGTATGTGGATATGGACAATCGGGGCAAAGAGGATTGACCATGGGGTCGCACATGAGGTTGGGTGGAATGGGGAGATTGGGGACATGAAATGTATGGCTGGGAAATGAGAATGGAAAATGAATGGAAATGAATGAATGAAAAATAAAACGTTGTCGACGACAACGTCGACAAATGGCAAGCACACAACTCTTAACCGTAACACGGTGTGGACATTGAAACTTGTTTGAAATCGCAAAGCACGCCTCTGTCGTTTCGTCTATACCGTCCTGCGCACTCCCCGCTCCTCCGCCGCCTACTCACGACGCCCGGCGCCGCGCCTGTCCCCCGGTGTCAACCCCGTGTCAACGATGTGGAGGGGGGAGGGAGGGGACAGGATTTTCAACAATGTGCCGGCGGGTCTTTGTCCGGGGGCTTGTTCTCGTCGTCGGGGTGCGGCTGCTGCCGCAGCGCGCGGCCACAAGTGCACCTCCCCGCGTCGTCGTCACCGTCGCACTCGTCGCCCTCGTCGTCGAGGTCGTCGTCGTCGTCATCCGTCGCCGACGGCCGCCGCACGCGGTTCCCGTGCTTGACGTCATGGATACGCGCGCGAAGCTTCTCGCGCCGGCGCAGCTCGGCACGCCGCTCCCGGATAGCGTTGCGACGCAGCGCCTCGGATCCGTAAAACAGAGCGTACTGGCACGACACACAGATGTACTCGTCCTCTCCGGGACGCACGTCCTTGCCTCCTGGGCGCGCGGCCAGCACGCGCATCGGGGGCGGGAAGAGCAGTGTTGCGTGGTGGGGCCACGGCTCGTAGGGATCCGACACAGGGACAGGGCGCGATGGGCGGTCTGGTGTGAGCGAGCACTCAACCAAAGCGGGCAAAGAAGGCCACGGAGGGGCGTGGAAGAGAGAACGTTGGTACGGCTCAAGAGCTACGACAACGCACACTTGTCCACATGATGGGGGTTGCCCTCGTTGGCGAGGGTCGTGCGTTTCTTCTTCTTTTTATTCTTCTTCGTCGTAGGTGGTGGGGGCGGAGGCGCTGCAGGCGGTTCGACAGGCAGTGGCGGCGGTGATTCTTCCACAGGGGATGCCTCTGGCGCCGACGGCAGCTTGTTGGCTGCGAGGACGAGTGCGCGCAGCTGTTCGGCCAACCGGGCCAGCGCAGTGCGCTCACGCGCACGGGCCTGGGCACGCTTCGACGCTGTGTTTGATCAGCTGCACTGCATGTAGGTGGTGCAGGGGTGGGACAGGGGGAGTGAAACAGCCATGGGTGGGCAGCTTGGGACTCGCAGAGTCCAGCACTGGCAGCTGCACAGAGTTGGTGAGGCTTGGGCAGCACGGTCTTCCCATGTACACCAGGCACCTGCACATGCCACGATGCCACGGCTAGCACGGCTGCAATGCCACACATGCCACGCCAGCATGAAAAGTCTTTGCCTCAAAGCAGCCCAAGGGCAGGGCAGCAAGCGTACAGCAGCCATGCCGATGCTATGACGCCACGTCGGCAGCGCACACACTGATCGGTGCCGGCACCCGATGAGGAAGCGGTGGTGCATAGTCGCAAGACACGGCTGGGACATGTCCCATCTGCAGGGGCGCAATGACAGCGATGCAGAGTGTGTTGCGGTGGAGGCTCGCCCTGCTCGCCCTCGAGCAGTCCCACGCCTCGTCACACGGCTCTCGGGTATCGCACTCACCGTCAGTCGGCATATCGAGCTCAAAGGAGCCCTCTGGAGCCCACCCGCCACGTTGAACGGGGACACGGTCCAAGCGTGCACGCTTGCGACGTGCGAACCCTGCGCGCCAGCGCTCGAGTGTGCGGCGCGGCGGCGGTTTTGCTGCGTCATCGCCCTCTCGCCAGCCGGGGGCGTCGGGCGCCCAAGACCCGACGTCCTCGAGGGCGGGGAGGAGGCGCTCAAACGTGCTCACGTCCGGGAGAGTGGGGCGGGTGGGGAGTGCCGTGCCGCGGGCGGCGAGGTGGGCCGTGGTCGTGTCCACTGCACCCTGGGCGTCGAGGTAGAGCGCAACGAGGCCGGCCTTGCGCTTGTTGAACAGTGCACGGCGCTGGGCGGCGAGGCGGCTCGCTGCCGTGCGCGGGAGGCGGCGAATCGGGTGCGAGGACACGGGGGCGTCGCAGTCCTCGCGGGCCGAGCGGGGAGGGTTGCGGTCTGCGCCGTCGCGCCCCGTGTCGGCGTCCGCGTCAGAGCCCGGGACGAGGGGGACTGGGACCTTGCGCTTCTTGCCGCCGGGCGTGCACAGGTCGTCGTCGTCGTCGTCGCCGTCGCGGTCCACAATCGACGCATACGATGTCCCCGTCGCAAGGGCGGGCGATGGCAGGCCGCCCACATCGCCCTTGACGGCGGTTAAAGGAAGCGGTGCCATGGGCGCCAGCTTGAGCGGCGCGGGGATGCCGCCAGCACCACGAGTAGTGCCCATGGTGCGGCGGCGGGTACAAGGGGGTTAGACAGAGTGGGAGGCGAGAGGGAGAGTGTGGGGGTGGTGGAGTGGTGGCCCGGAGTGGGAAATGTGAGATGGGCGAAAGAGAGATGCGGGAGAGAGGGAAAGAGGGAAAGAGACAGAAAGAGGATCGAGGATCGAGGATTGAGGATCGAGGACTGTACGGCTAGGACAATGGGCAAAGGGAGCGAGCGAACGAGTGAGGAGCGGCCAGGACTGGCACTGGCACTTGCACTGCTGGCACACGCCGCTCGAGACAGACGAGGAATCCCACTCGCCAAAGGACGGCTCGAAATCGTCAGTGCAGGGCAGGGCGTGCATGCAGGGACGTCTGACTGTCTGAGGAGTGCTAGGCAGGACCACTGCTGTAGCCTGCTATGCGCTGGCGTGTTGGCTGGGCAGAGAGTTCTGGGTGGCTCATCAAAGTGGCTCACAAATCTGAACCCGAGCGGCGCAGCGAGCGGTGGCAGATCAGGATGGGCAGAATCATTCACAGGACGTGGCCACCGTGGAAAAGTATCAAAAAGTGGAGGTTGGAGGGGTGGGAGTGGAGTCGTCGTTGTGGCAATTGTGCCTGGTGCCTGTTACCGGTTTTACCACTACCAAAATCAACCGAATATCGACACGAACACCCAGGCCTTGTTGAGAACATGGCGGATGGGGAAGACGATGCGCGACACCGAGACGGAGGGAGGGGTAGGAGCAGAGCAGGGAAAATGCGGAGAGATATGGAGGAAGGTGTCGAGATACTAACAACAAGGAGAACGGGGAAGAGACGCACAAGACACAGCAGTTCACATTCTGATGCTTGCAGCCGAGGTAAATCATATCAAGAAGGTAGCAGCAGCAGCTGCATCTGACAGCACACTGGAGGTGGAGAGTGCCGAGGGGCGTCCCCTCCTCTATGGGGCCGCTCTGAACCTCAATCCTAACTGATGCGGGCATTCGAGCCCCCACTAACCCACAACGGACCTCAACGATGCCGCATGTAGCAAAGCCGGCCACCGCGACCAGTCTGGTCGTGCCGCGTGCTCCACCTGATACCCAAATCGCGGCAGCCGGTCGCAGTCCAATAGGCTGCGGTCGGACATCAACGGACCCAGACTGACCGAACCCGTGACCGAACGGTCGCGGCTCCGATGACGGATGGTGATGTGCTGTGAGCTGCCGTGACGGCCTCGGCTAACTGACGTTTTGAGGCTCCGAGTCTCCAACAGCCAACCAGACCAGACCATCGGCCTGACGTCATACGTACTTCCGGTGCCCGCCTTCCCATCCTTGACTACTACCCCTTCCAATCCATTCTATGTCGACATCACTTTGGTGTTGTTGCTCCTCTCTCATTAAGACTTGAATAACACTGTGTACAGTCTCGCATCCACCGCCATGCTCCGTCATCTGCCCCGTGCTGTCCTTCAGCGGCCCTACGTCGTGCCCCGTGCGACTGCCGTCCCGCTGAGCAGGTCGTTGTGAGTACCCGCGCGGCCGTACCCCTACTCCCAGCGGAGACTGATGGGCAGCGCGACGACCCGCATCGCATCCAAGAATGTGACCAAGGAGGACGTCGAGAAGGCCGCCCTCGCCACGGCCGAGCAGGAGCAGCTCGAGGGCTTGCCCGTTGACCTCCCCACCCCTGGCGCCACATCGTCTGCTCCCTCTGCGGGCACGTCTGCGGCCGGCGGCAACACGGCCAAGGCGGCGAGTTCCGGCAGGCTGTCTGACGCGGACGTGCGCAAGGCCGCGATGGACGAGGCCGAGGCCCAGACCCTCGATGGCGTCAACCTGCCCCCCGGGGCCGCGTACAAGGCGAGCACGCGCCCGCTGAACGAGGGCGAGAAGAGCGGCGTGTGGTGGCTCCTCGGCGGTGTGGCCGCCGTCGTCGCCGGCGGATATTGGTTGGACAAGCGGTACGACGCCAACAAGCTCGCCAAGCAGGCAAAGGACAAGGCCGTCGACCTCAAGGGTCAGGCCGTCGACAAGGCCCACGACCTCCAGGACGAGGCCACCGTCAAGGCCCGTGAACTCAAGGGCCAGGCCGAGGCCGCCAAGACGGGCGCCATTGACAAGGCCAACGAGCTCAAGGGCAAGGCTGTCGCCGCAAAGGACCAGGCCGTCGACAAGACTATTGCCGCAAAGGACCAGGTCGTCGACTCGGCCATCGCCGCAAAGGACAAGGCGGTCCAGAAGTCGCTCGACGCAAAGAATGAGGTCGCCGACAAGGTCAACGATGCTAAGAAGTCTGTCTCTGGAAAGTAAAAAGTGCTATCATGCCGCTCTTGCCAGCGGGCAAGTACGTACGCAGATGTAAACATTGCCAGGATGCAATATTTTTGGCATGCCCCCTGCGGTTGGTGCTTCATTGTGGTTGAGACTTACAGTCTCGACTCACCCCTTCTGCCACTAACTAGCAACACAGAAACACGATGCGGGCCTCACTTGTCACTGACGCACTTGACGCTTTCACTGCTTCTTCTCATCCATCCAACATGGATCGGTCATCCTTGCGTGGGGACGGACAATGGTGTTGTGGTCATTGTGCCATGTCTCGTTACCAAGGCAAAAGTCCCAACATACCATGCCCTTCACTATCTGTTAAAGCGTTTCCATGATCACAGACAGCAGCTTGCAGCGATCCGGGGATCGCATGGTAGGGGCTCTGCTGGACTGCTGGGCGGCTGGAAAGACATCACGATCTAGCATGGCAGCGTAACATGTCGATTGTCCCCTGTGAACGGACCACGTATCATCCGTAGGAATATCAGGAGAATATCTAACTTGGGACTGACTCTCAAGGACAATCGTCGGGCACAGTGTGTCATACTCTTGCCCTGGGTACTGGCCTGCGAGAAGACGAGCCTCCGCACCCAACGCTCGCTATCCATCCTTGTAATTTCTACCCACACGAGGGGGAGGGGGCAGGGGAGGATGAGACACAACATCAACTTTCCGGCCTCGGTGTAACTGATGCCTGAGTACGTATGCTTATAAAGGAAGGGCTCACCATAACCAGTCCCCACATCGTACTGCACATGGGCATCATTTCTGTGCCAGAATGGACGGCGTCAACAGCTACGATGGATGGTGATTCTGGTTTCAGCAATATGAGTCGGCAAAACGCGGGGCGCGGCGCGGCGAGGACGGCGTCGGTTGGCATTCTCGTGTAATGATGGGTATACGGCGCTGTGTCCACTAACGCTGTCTAGATAGGCAAGACGAGTTCCCCACAGTTGCATGCTGAAGGCACCCTTCCCCGCCGGGCCTCACAGCACACTGCACCATGGTGATAGTTGTGGAGGCTTTGGGCTTCGGACAAGTACACAGGCCGACTGTGAGCTACACGATGTGTACTCGCTACACTTCACCACGACAGGGTTCCTTTGTGTATACTCGGTATGCTTGTAAGCCGTTCCTAACAGAGTGTCACTCAGAACCACATGATCACAGCGCTCAATGCTAATGGGCTCAAACTAACGTCGCTGTATTCGTCCAGAACCTTTCTTTGTAGAGGCCATGGGCGGGCGGTTGGTACACTTGCGAGGTGCCGACGGAGTCTGGCACTGTTAGAGAAGATGACAGCCCTGTCCGAACTGAATGAGACACACGAACGCGGCGAAGGCGATGCCCATCACGATGCTGTCGAATTAACCCCGCCCACCATTGGCCAGAACTCACTGCCACCTAACCAGCTCCGCTCCTTCCGGGTTGAGCTCGGCTCGGTTGGGGCTATTAACGAATGCGCGGACAGCTTCGGCGCGCCGGCGCCCGTTTTGAAAGCCGCGAGCTGCGACGGTCACGCGAAGTTTTCTCGCTTGCGGGCTTTGGCGGCGAGCCGCGGTGTCGATGACCGCTAGCCTTCGAGTAGGTGGTTGGCGGCAGGTGAGGACGTCTTGGGCTGCCGATAGGGGAGAGGACGTAGTGGGTGGCAGTCGTCCGGTAAGTGGCCAGTGGTGGCGGGCGCGTTTATGTCGTGGAGTAAGAGGATCGGAACGGGTCCAGCTCGATGAGAGTGAGAGTGCAAGGTTGTTGTTTGAAGGAAGGACGGGGAGGAAGCGTGCCACTTCGGCCGCGTGGTGGGTTAGAGTACGAGGCCTTCGATGAGCATGCAGGGTGGCTGGGTAAACTCCGATGATCATGTGGGGCGGGAAGGTTAGAGCAGTGGGTGCGAGAGGACAAAAGGAGACGGCACACAAGAGAATTGATGGGAGTGTTCCAGCGAGGAGGTAAGAGATGTATGCCACATGCTTAGTTCCATCCGCTGCCTTCGATGGCTTCGTTCGTCAGCACACGATTGGGTTTAGTGAATACATGGAAGTGAAGAAACCTCGGGGCCCACACTGTCCATCTCTATGTACGTCTCGACAGTGACAAAGAACACCACAAACACATGCCTCTAGCAGACGCATCTCTACTCATCTTGTGGTACAGTGCTTCCATGAACGCTTGTGGTTGGTAGTTACCCATACTCTCCTCGTCCGCGTCATTCGCGTCTCGTCTGACGCGCGGATAGTCGCTTGTCGTCCGTCCATAATTTCAGCCTAGAACACCTTCATCTTCCCAGGCTGCACGCGCATCACGAGCCCGACAAAGATAAGCGGCAGACCTAACGCGTACGCCGCCACACGCAGGAGTGTCATCCCAGGCCGGCCAGTGGCCCAGGTCGAGTACATGCCCGCGAGGAAGGCAGTCACGAGCGAGAGGGTGATGAGGAGGTATCCAGAAATACTGCGATTAGCACAGCTATCAACCCTTCAGGTAGCTCCCGACTCACCGGTGGTACTTGTACACCCGCTTGGCCTTCATGCCACCGCCAAACGCACTCCCACCATACCAAACACTGAGACCGCCGATAAGCGCCTGGACGTTCATCCACAGGAGCGTCAGGGCCCCGAAACACCCGTGCCAGGTAGTAAAGTGGTCGGCACCGTGGACTTCCTTGTTGTACCACATCGACGAGGTGCCCGCCCACATTGCTGGGACCGCGAGAATGCCGAGGACGCGTTTGTGCAGTGCGAGGCGGGCGGCGCGGGGAGCAGCTGGCGGGGTTGGCGGTTGAACGGGTACGACACCCGCGACGAACAGGGTGATGGCAAGCGCGTTCAGTGGGGGGTGAGGCGCAAACCATCCCAGTGCCGATGGGTTGGCGCTCCATACGAGGATGATCGTCAGGGGGAGAAACAGGGCGAGGCCAGTCTGCGTGTCAGTTAGCAACGGTACAGGTTGGCCATGCCGGTGCACTCACGCCAATGAGCGCCAGGGAGATCTTGTCCCGCGTCGTGGACACCATGTCGAGAGCGCCTATGCTACCTCGCCGAAAGTCGCTGGGATCAGAGAGCTCGGAGGAGTGCGTCGATTCGCCGTCAATGGACGACAGAAGCGGCTGCTCGAGGGAGGAGCGCGATGTGCGGCGTTGGGCGACCATTGGATCGTGCAAGGGTCGCTGCAGGCGGGTCGGGAAGTGCGAGCGAAGTGTTCTGCTGTCGAGGAGCGAGGCTGCAGGTTGTCTCGTAGCCAGTGAGTGGAGCGATAGAGTGGGTGCAGCAAGGTGACACTGAGAGAGGTGCAATACGCGCGACGAGGTTGGCTACTTTTAGCGGGGTGGATGTTTTGGATGACGTTTCACCCCGTGCTTGGTTGGTCATCTCATCGCTGCCTCGATCGGCATCCCACGGTATCTGATAGTCCTCCCGCTCCAATCTTCCACCTGCCTGAACAGTCATCACCTGCCTCGTCGTATTTCTCCTGCACCCCAGCTTGCCACTTGAATTCGACCAGCCGTACATTGTGCACACACCTGTGCTCACTGCAGACGACCACAATGCACAAGGCCGAGCCATCCTGTGACTGAGGTGGGATAAATATCGGAACTTCTTCTGGTACCTCATTATTCGTGCAGCCCATTTAGCCTGGCACTCGACGTTCATGACTCTCGTCTCTTCATCTTTGAACTAGTTGGCTAGTTGGAAGCATGCTTGTTACCAATGTTGCTTGATTCTTCACACCAACCAAGCCCAAATTGCGGATTTGTGGAGATGTGGGATTGCGATTGGGAACAGCTGCAGAATGGACACTACTTTAGGAAGCCAGATCGACTGGGATGCGCTCGCCTAATTTCACTGCAGGCATGTCTAACATCTGCTCCAGCGCGATCGCGCGCGATCCAGTGAGCTAGCGAGGGGCATATGCGAACAGACGGTGAATGCGGACGCAATGGACGCGATGGACACGTGACTTTGTTTCACTCAGTACTCACAAGTTCACCCCCGTTCAACGACATGTCGCCACCACTTGGCCACATTGTTGACTTTAGACCGAACAATCAACCCACCGCCCCCCTGTACCCACACTGCCCGGCCCCAACGTCGTCCCCTCCTCCCCAACACCATCTCGATCCATGTCCTGCGTCATGCTCGACTACTCGGCGTTCCCTCACATAGTGGACGCTATTGTCGAGTACGCCACCGTGTCGCCACAGACGTACATGAGGCTGCGCTCTGTGTGCCGCACGTTTCGTAACAAGATCGACGCACGTCTCCATCACGTGCTTGTGCACCCATCGACCACCACTCATTCGTGTGCCGAGCTTGTAACCCCTTGGCAGTATGCCGAAGGCGGTCGACCGCTAGGGATCACGTACCACTCGTTCAATTCCCTCACGAACAGGGAGAGCACGGCTCGGCGCAAGCTCTTCGCCTCCACCAAGGTCGTCGACGTCCAATCGGCGTCGTATCACCTCGTCTCGAACGTGGGGTCGGGTTGGTTCCTAGCCGACCTCTTGGTAAACCGCCTTCGCGAAACCAAAAAAGTTATCCTGCGGCGCATCATGACCGAGACAAACAAACCGGCCTCGATGCCCGTGCCCATCGCACCTCGGAACAGTTGGGGCCCAAACATCGCCATCGACTTTTTGGCACTACACCCGCGCAAATGCGATCGTTCTCCAGAGGTCATGGTTCCAGACGCCCCCGTGTGCCGCAACCGCATCATTCATATCACGTACGACGAGAATGACCCCTGCACCCGGCTCTCCACAATCTGTTTGCGAAATTCCGACTATGCCGCTGCCTACGACCCGCCGATCAACATCACCATCATCTTCTCGCCGTACCCATGCAGCCCCATGGGCAACTCCACGTACATCCAAGGTGGTACTCTCCACGGACCTTGCGGGGGTCTTTTTCATGGCATTGCTCGGGACATGGTATCCCTGGCGCGCGTGAAAACGAGTTGGACCATCGTCGGCATCGAGAATATCAGTCGTCGCAATCTGTGCCTCGAGGGCGTCGACCCCATCCATGCGGTCTCGCCGGCCAGTAAGCAGGATCAGCTCCGCAACGTCATTTGGGGGCTGCTTCCCGACCTTGGCTATGTCCACAAACGCCGCTTCCTCAGTCGCGTGACATTCCTCACTCACGAAGAGTACAAGGGCCGCATTGGAGTCATGTTGTACGATCTCGCGACCCGCTGTGCGCCGCCGATGAGTAGCAGGATGGGATCCCTCGGGGAGTGCAAGATGGGCTGCAAAGAGGAGTAGTAGCAGAGCGTAACCTTCCTTACCGAGTCACCTGTTTCGATTACCTCCTTATGACTATGTCCCCGTAGCGCTTCTGCTCCTAGCTGAAGCTGCGAGCTAGAGGGTATGCAACCATAGTGCATGGATCAAGGAGATTGATACTCTACCAACAACAAACGAAGTGTCCGACGGTGGACAGGATTGGGGGCCGGGGTTTCGTAGTGAGACTCCCTGACGGCGACAATGTTCGACTTCCCTAGAGCACAAGCTGGCTCGTATACTAAACATCAAGTCGAAAGTAACTTTTGAGGCCATGTTGAAGCTTGCGTATTGTTAAGATGTAAAACATGAGTGCAAAGTTGCCTGCGAAACCTTGCACAAGTACGAGTCTGTGCACATCACATCGAGCTCAACTTTGAGCCTCTGGCAAGCTGTGCACAGATAACCGAGTCTGGCCCCAGAACACAAACACCAACTCTCCGGACCTCCGAAGCACACCCCGCCATGCCGACGTGCATCGTCACCTCGGCATTGAACCCGTAGCGCACTCATAGCAACCTCGTGACCGCGACTCCCTCCCCTGTACGCTGGAACAGCCGCGGCCAGGTGTGCGAACCTTTGACAGCGCGTCGTGCCTCGATACCAGCAATCCCTGCATTAGCCATCTGCGGTGGCCGAAGATCAGCGGGATCTCTGCTGCTGTCATCCCTCTGCTGCCTAAGGATGATTAGCAGTGGTCGACTGGGTGGCGATTAGGTTTTTATGCCGGCATTTGACTCCCACCTCTCGGGGGTTTGTGCCCGTTGTACGCAATGGAAGTGCGCTTGTCTCTGGATGATGGGGAGACCGGCTGCGTGGAGTCTTTCGCACTTCGTTGAGACTGCGCTGCGTGGCAACAAGAAAGCTCTGCGCGCTGGCATGATGGAAGTGAGACAACAACACCAGACGCGCGCTCGTGGCGCCGCGGCAAGCAAGCCACACTGGGACCTCGCATTCCCGCATGGCTTGGGGCGACAATTGCAATCGCGTGGGGAGGAGTATGACGCCACCTGGCCACCTCGACAGTGATAACGTTTAGCAATAAGCCACCCCCGCGATGCCGAGAACGAGACGTCATGGACGGTCAGCAGTGCTGGGTTTGTGTGCGAGACTGAATTGCGTCGGCGGACAGCTGGGGTTGGAGCTAGGAGCGGGACGCGAGCGGGTGCATGTCTTGGCAACGGATAAGGTGAGTTGTAGGTATTTTAACCGCGGCACGTAATTATGCGTGCCGCGCTCAGCGGCGCTCAGCGTCTGACTCGGATTGCTTGTCCAACTTTGTTCGGGTCACGCGTCGCGTCAATCCCAAGCCAAGCACAGAACCAGTGGTTGAACGAAAGGGTTGTGGAATGAACTAATGGCATGCATACTATAACAACATTGCAAATGGTGTGACGACCAGCGTCGTGTACCCGCGTACTAAGGTGTGTGGCTTGTGTCTAACATGCCAGATCGGAGCCTGCTAGACTATGCCTTATGCCTTGCCCAGGAAACGCGAGAGCTTTTTGTGCTTGCCGAGGAAGGACGAGCTGGGCTTGCCGGCAAGGGTGCGCTGGGGCATTTGGGATGGGGGTGAAAACGAGTTGGCGGCGTTGAGGTCGGGGCTCGCCTCGGTGATTGGGGAAATAGAAGGTGGGATGGCAGTCTCCTTGGCGATGGGCGACGAGATGGTGAACGGCATGCTAGGCATGTCTGATGGGCCCTTGACCGACTTTGCCTTGGGCTTCGCTGTCACGGGGGACACGTCGTCGGTCTTCTCGAGCCGGCGGGCGGGCACGGCGCTGGACGCGTGGCGATTGCGGAAGATAGCGGACGCACCAACGGGCACACCGGCCGCCTGCGAGTCTTTGCGGGGGCTGAACTCGATGACGGACATGGACGCCTTGCCCTGCGCGTAGAATGGGCGGCGCGACGCAGCAGCGCCAAGCATGTATGGGTGGTCGACAGGCTTGGTCATCTCGGGTCCCGCAAGTGTGTATCCGCCCTCGGCACCAGGCTGGGGGGTGGGGATGATGAGGCTGTGGCGCACAGCAGCACGGCGTCGGGGCGATGGGGCCGCGACGAGGTCGGCGTCGGTGACTGTTGGCACCGCCTTACGGGGGAGCACGCGGGGGGAGACTGGTGGTTCACGGCCACGAAGGCGGCGGAGGCGCTTGGCCTCCATGTCGAGTTCCGAGGCAGCAGCCTTGAGGGAACGGAGTTCGTCAAGCGTCGATGGGTTCGAGAGGCTGTTGAAGCTGTCCGACACGAACTGGAGGCGGGTCGGCGTGCATGGCGCGCTGCTGGAGGACGCAGTGTACAGGCTGTCGCCAGCAAGGCTCCCCTCGTCGCTTGAAGTGCAGGCAGACGATGGTGAGGATGTTGAGGAGCGCGACGGCTGAAGGTGCGGGACGGCAGTGTCAATGTTGGAGATGCCGAGTCCCTTGAGCTCGCTCTTGCCATTGCCCCACAAGTTTGTGGCGGGGGCAGCACCAGGAGGGAGAGTGGTAGAGGGTGTTACAGGCTCATCGTCCTCCGAGCAGGCAGAGCTCAGCGTCGACGCCGGCGACGACGAGGACCCGATAGCGTTCGGGAGTCCGAGAGTGGACACAGTGCGCATACGGGGAACACGCATGTTGCGGGATGGACGAGGGGGGCCGAAAGAGGAAGGGGGAAAGGCTGGAACGGGTGGTGCGTCCGACGTGTCTATGCCAGTGGCTGGGTGCGGCCGCACAGTGTAGCTACCCGGTGCGAATTGGACAGAACGACGTGCTGCGCGGACTGCCGTGGTCGGATCGGGCGAGTTGAGGATGAAGACGGACTTGGGTGGTGTGAGAGTAAGTGGGGACTCGGTTGTCGTTGTGCGTGCAGACGGTGGCTGTGACAAGCGACGGCGGGTTGGAGACGGCTTTGGTGGGAGTGACTGATGCCTTGAAGGGACAGTCGCGGAGGAGGTTGGGGACGATGTCGAGACGCGATATGGTGATGAATAAGACGAGAACGCAGACGTGCTCGAGCTCAAAGTTTTTGAAGCTGGTGGCAATGAGGGATAGTGAACGAAAGCAGGAGTCGACATGGAGGCGGCCATCTTCTATGAAGCGGTGGCCTTGCTGGCAACGGGTTGCAGGTGACTGGGGTTTGCTGTTGTGGTCGTTGTGGAGGAATTGGGTTGCCTCAGTAAACCAAGGGATGTGCCTCTCGACGTTTATGTTGGGTGTACGTGAACAGGAACGGCCGTGTGCGGGTGGTCGCGAGGAAAGAGAGATCGGGGGAAAGGGAGAAACGGAGCGGTCATCATACGGCGGGCATGTTATACCAGCCGCCCAGTAACGGCTCAGTGACGAGAGGTACGAGAGAGGTTGCGTTACACCCAGAGAATGACAGGGCCGGTGGTGCCTCGCGTGCTCGCGGGAAGAAATCTGCGTTCGCGGGTGAGCAGATGAGGTACGATCAGGAGGGCTCGTCAAGGTCAGTTGTTGGTGGCGAGCCATTAGTGCAAACCTGATGCCAATGCCTCAAAGGCTTGCAGCAAACCACGCAAGATGCCCAAAGGAGGTGGTTCGGCTGCCCCTGTGGCGTGGTTGTTCCGCGGTCCGGCGAAACTAATGGGACAGAATGAAAGTGTGGCTACCGGGAGTAGCGGGCAAGCGGGCGACACCCCGTCTCGCGTCTCGGAGCCTATTTGCAGCTTCGGCGCCACCTGTAATCTTGTCTCAGAGCCATACTAACCACCAGCACCACTGCTCCTCATTTGAACCGCAGCACGCCGTCGGGATCACTGCCAGGCAAAAGCCCCTGAATGCTCACTTTGCCCTGGCTCTGTCGCCCGCAGGGGGCACGGTACAGTGCCTTTGCCGGCCCGGTGAAGGTCGGTCCGCTGCATGCACCTGACCAGCCAGAACAACCACGATCCAACCAGTCACTAGTCGCCTGAGTCTAATCCACCACTCCTCTGTCATTCCCCGCTCCCATGTTCCACCGGTTGCCGTAATTCCTATGGAATGCCTCTCAGCGTGCGAGGCTGGCGGCATGGCGGCCACGCTCCGAGCCTAGTCTCATCACCATGGCTCAGGGACGTGGCGAGCCATTTGCTGCCAGAAATTCGGCAAGCCACCCAAGACACGACGCCTGGCAGCCAGTCGGATCGGTCCCGCCGTCTCCCGTGCTCCCGATGTTCCTGCACGACTCTCACCGTCCTGCGCGCCTGGCGCGTCGCCGAGCAGGGAATGCTGAAGCGCGTCGTTCGCTCTTCGTCGTACTAGCGTCACTGGCCGCTCCCACGGATCGCACCACTCCCCTACCTCCGAAAGATAATACCTGCACTAGCTGGCTCCCGTCGCCCGCCGTTACAGGAGCGGTAGAGCGCCAAGAAGTGTGATCCGATGTAATTTCGGCGACATGCACCACCACACTCCACTCCTCCACATCCCTGCGCACTGGTGCAGAACCCGAATCAGCGCCACATGGGTATATTAGAATTTGCTGAGGCTCCCGGCACGCCACCGCTTCCATCTATGGATGCCGTTCATGGCACCGGGGTCGCGAGTAATTTAGTTTGCCATCATACAATTCAGCCCGTTCATCATCTCCGTCATTCAGCAGCATGCTGTTAGCCATCCTGTGGCAGCCGAGCGCCATGTGCCGGCACCAGCAGTTACGAGGATGTGGCAGAGCAGCTTTACAACTGACATATGGCTGTCGGAGATGCTTTGACCTGGAAGCGAAAGACACCTTCTTGTCTCGGGAAGCATCTTCGCCATGCATACCCGCAGAACACAATTTTGCTCGTGGCCATTTACAGTGCGCGGGAATTGCGTCGAGTACATCAGACGACTAGGTGCAGCATGCAGAAGGAGACGTCTGGGAGTCTCAATCAGTACCAGGTACTCGGACATTACTTTTCGGTGTGTGACGCGTGCCTGCGTACCTGTGGCATCCAGAACCTGCCCTCGTGAGAACGTGAGTATCTCGAATGTGTGGTGAAAGCACGTAAGCGGGTGACTCCGGGGATCCGCCACCACATTTCTTGTCTCTGTACGGAAGTGCCTGGTGAACGGCAAAGGACGTATGATTTTGCGGTGGGCGTCGGTCTGTAGTAGTGTATCAAGAGCACTGCAGCGTCCTTTCCATGCTGCGAGCACGACGAGAATCGGTAATGCTCCGCTATCCTTGGCAGGAACTGATCAGCGTTGTTTAACGTGCCCCCACGAACACCAAGTTCTGGCCGAACGGCCTGGCACTCAATAGTTGCGGTAAAAGGCTGGGTCCGCATGTTACGACGCGGTCTGGAAGTCCACCGGAAGGCTAAAACAAAAGTCACGCGTCACGTTTGGGCCAGGCGATAGCCTGGAGAATGGTCTCCCATTTCCAGCTCCTCTCTGTCAGAAATGGGCTCTGCTGTCAAGGTGCTGCCATAAATCTGTCGCGTCGGCACTGTCGCGTCGGCACTTGTCAACACTACTTGGCCATAGGCGAACGATGTGGGTGTTGTGCCATGAAAACATGAGCGGCGACTGAAACAGTGCGGCATGGCCATACGGACCGATGGTCTTCGACACTACCATGGCACCCTGCAAACCATTGCATCGAACTTCAGAAACGGAGGCTGCTGTCGAAACGAGGCTGTTGTCGAAACCGAGGCTGCTGTTCTACTTGAACCACGCTTGCTTCAGATCAGAGGTGCTCGAAGGTTTGAATCACCTACTAACCCCGCATCCCCACAACCTCCCCACGGGCCTCATGTGATGCAGTAAGAGGCTTAGTGTTGGAGCAAAGGGAGATATCATAACTCGAATGTTTGGTGTGTGCGTTTCGGAGGAATTCTGGGGTGAGCACTTCTGCCTCCAGGAACAGTTACACGGTTTAATAGTGGGTGAGTGTGTTTGCATGTTTACTGACGAGTGTGTAACGCATTCCACGGTTGGGAAACTATGACAAGTCTGCACCCCTTCACCTGTGGGACCCCTGTAGTGCATAGTAGCGCGATCGTGAAACTGGATAGTGCAGAGGCAGACTGACAGATGAGAGAGCGATCTGGACCCGAAAAGACGCGAGAACAACTCAAAGTTAAGTTACGTACTTTCTGGGACGCGCAATGCCGGCATGTGCGTTCGCTTGTCCACAAAGCGAAGACCCAGGGACGTAATATTTACACCCGAGAGGGTCCACCAGTAGTGTCTCCTTGCGGGGCACATGTGATTTGTGAGAGCACGCATGTAACCTAGACCGGGTGGCCGATCGACGGCGAGATGGGCTGAAACAGGATAACGATTGCCATCTGCCAGGATGACGCGATCGAGCTAAACTCTGGGGTGAGGACCTGCAGTACTCGAACAGTAGTAGTAGAGGTGGTCGCGTGTGTGTGCACGTTTGAGGTGGTGGGCTGCCTTGGTTCTTTGGAACACCCAGCACACTTGCAAGGGCGCGAGATAGGACTTCTGTGCTGCACGTCCGACAAACACGCAACCCTCCACCGAGCCCAGATACTACTGGTACAGCCAGGACAGAGAGTGGTTGGCTGTCGCGGTTCCAGGAATTGAGACTCTTCATCCATGCTGGTATCAGGGATCGTGAAATCGCTTTAGCGAGGCAGCATCCTGTCAGCGTGAGAACAACAGCAGGCTTTGCTCCAAAGTCAGGATCGCGGCGCCGTGCCGAACGCCTCCAACATTCTTCCTGGGGTTAGGGTTGGGTGTTGCAGTCTCGGAGTGTCTCGGACCACAGGTTCATCCGCGTTGGTGTTGTCGACTCAAATTAGCAGCCACAGGGTCACGACAATGATCCGCAACACCATGATGAGTGGAGCACTCACTTCATACGTTTCGTCTCGGTGTGCAAAATGAGCACACGCGTAACATCATAGAAGTGTCGATGTGTAACTATAGTGTACTGTGCAAACTGGGTCAAACGTCCTGGGCAGTGGCAACCTAACCCGAAAAAGAGGAGATGAGAAGGAGAAGCAAGCAAATGCTATGTAGCGTGGCCCAGCTTAAACAGTTAACGTCCTGCGTACTGTTGGTGGAGGGTGATACTGAATGCGCGGGGCAAAGGAGTGGCCATGGTTGCGAAATTACTGGGCGTTGTTGGCACCATCGCAGGTACCAGTGTAGTGCGTCGGCGTGACCTGGACGACAACGGCTAAGAGTGTTAACAGCCAGTAGTCTTAAGGAGGTGGGTACGGAAGCTCACTAGTTGTCGGGCTGGGGTTCGGGCGGGTCACGGTGCGGGTTCCAGTAGCCGTAGCCCACTCGACCTTGGTCCTGGTCCTAGTCTTGAAAGCCGGAGCATAAGCAACGGTAGTCTGGGCGCACTTGGTAACCGTGGACGTAACAGTGTTGCGGACACGGACAGTGGGCGCGCGGCCCCAGGCGATAGTCGTGGTGGTGGGAACGCACGCCGACGGCTGGGCAGGGCGCTGACCATGGCGGCGCTCGCGGGGGTTGCGAATGGGGAGGCCACGACGGAGACGCTCAGCGTTGGTCATGTCGTCGGGGATGTCGCTAGCCTTAGGCTTGGTGTCGGCAGTGCTGCAAGTAGTCACGGGCTCAGCAGTCTCGGTGACAATCTGGGTCGCGCGAGGAGCCTGGGTGATAGTGGGGTTGACGGTCCTGGTCTGGATATGGTCAACACCGCGATTACTACGGTTGGGGAGTATTGTTACTTGCCTTGGTCGTCGTGGCGTACTCCGTCGTGTCTGCTCGTCAGCAAGAGACCAAAGGATTCAATGTACAAAACTCACGCTGGTTGTAGGTACGCGTAATGGTCTTCGTGCACGCGTCCCTGTCGACAACTACTTTAGTCTTGGGCTGAAGGTAAGTGGTAGCCGTTCTGCTTGTTAGAAGAGAACAAATGTTTGTAGATACCGCTCGCCAAAAACTCACGCCGTGGGACGGGCGAAAACGGTCTTTGTCGGACACCTTTTGTCGGGGCCACCGGGGCGGTTGCCGCCACCGAACTGGGCGAGGGCGAGGGGAGCGAGGAGGAGGTAGAGGAAAGCACGCATTTGGATGAGTCTGCTGGGGGTGTTTTCGAATAAACTAAAGAGCTGGATGTGTGCGGCCAGCCGAACAAGCGAGGGAGGAGCGAGGGAGCGAAAGGGGAATGAACTCAGAAGAGACCAGATAGGAGACTTGGAGAGTACACAAACTATCAGTCGTAAAGACGAACGATGTTGTTGTGTGGTCGAGGACAACGGCGGTCGAGGATGGGTGTCGTTGGCAGTGTGTCGCCGGTGTGTGTGTGTGCGTGTACGCGTGTATGTGGAACGAGTGGACGTAGCGAGTCACAAGCGGGTGTGAGCTCGGCAGTGGGTGTTGGAGAATAAGGGAGACAGAACACGATCGTGAGCGAGTGTACTGAGCTGCGCGGGTTGCGAGACGTGTGGTGAGGTAGGATTCACTGGCGACTGGCGCTCAGAGCAATCCGGGATCAGAGATAAGGAGGATGGTGTGGAATTGGGAAGAGACGAAGTAATGAGAGAAAGAGCTGTGCAGAGGCGGGACTGAGAAGACACGGCTGCACGATGCCACCCCCAGTTTGGTTTGAGCTCGCGCCCCATGCACCTGATGTCCACATGAGTCACGTTGGTGCTAAACCACTGTACAAGTCCAAGCGCAGGAGGGCAAGATGACAATAAGAGTCGTGCGGCGCGGCCTTGCGCACCTCAGGTGTCCGGCGGCTCGGTCCGCGGTCGCCTTGTAACTAGGGTACCAGTCGGACCTCCTACTGTCCGCCCGGTGGACAAGAGTGACCACCAAAGGGGCCAGAGGTCGGTCTGAGCGCGACCTGTGACCGGCACCTTTCTCCATTCCCCCATTGGTAGGATGGCGCTCTCCGTTCGGATCGTTAGGCAGTGTCGATTTTGTTCTCGGAGACATCGCAACATCATCAGACAGTTTAAGGCAATACCGGTCATCGGATACGGATACTTCAACGCGTTTGGCACAGGGAACACAGGGGAGCGTGCGGTGGCTGAGGAATGCGTCGAGGGTCAGGAAAGGAGGAAGAGGGGGGCGAGCGAATTCTCAGAACCTCAGCACATTCGTTCCGAGGGTAAGGGAGCGTTTCACTGTTCAAGTATGGATCTCTTGACTGATAAGTGGCGGATAAGGGCATGTGCGATGGCGAGGTGGGGATCGAGAACCATGGAGCAGGCAGAGCGCCATCATGAAACGCTTTTACCACCTTTACCCTTGTCCCCAGACCCATTACATGTCACTCATGTCACGCGTCGACAGCTCTGGTTCACTCTGTGTACACCAGGCAACGTTGCATGTTGCACAGCTTAAGGGATTAGTGGACTCACAGTCACGAAGCATTGCGACTATCAAGATGAGGGAACGAGGGGCCTTTAGGACGTACTGTATCGGTGGAGCCGTTCGACGAAACGCCACATACCGCTTGTTCCCGGTTTGATCCTCCGTGTGCTTTTCCGGGGGGTGGTGGCGGTTGTGGCGGCGGCGGCGGGGTAACCATGGGCTGGATCTGGGCAAGAGGTCCGTGCTGCATGGGGTATTAAACAAAACCCTCTCCACCGCCAGAGCGGATGCGGGCAATTAATGCATTCGCTGGCATTCGTGTGTCTGGAGTGTTTGTTTCTGGAGGGGAGTAAAGAACGCAAGGCTGTTACCGCATGTCCTTGTGGATTTACTCCTCGAAGTTGCGATATTCCCCCTGTGGCCATCACAGTTGAATGCTGCCCACCTACATGGTCTGATCATTGGCTCTCTTGGCGTACCACACATACCCCTCCCAACTCGACTCTCACTTGTGGAAGGATATAGGGGCCACGCTAAAGCCACCATGACCCCTGTTTGACAACAACCTCTGCTTTCGAATGCCCCCAGATCCATCCAGCTCGGTCCCCCCATCACGTCCCTTGTGGTAGGATACTGGTGTCGACCCTGGTACCCATGATAGAGACCGTTCAGGGATCACGTGGGCCGTCCTCGATCTCACCGTGGGCGCTTCGAATCTTCAGAGCCGTTTGAACTGGCCACCTCATTGTTCTGGCCTTCCTGAACAAGCGCAAGGAGAAGGAGCGGGGCCCATGGCAAACCTGCCAAAATTGTAAACTCGTCCACCGCAAACCAATGCCGAGCCACCCA
Source organism: Pascua sp. PH4015B (assembly GCA_025502685.1). NCBI lineage: Eukaryota > Fungi > Basidiomycota > Tremellomycetes > Trichosporonales > Trichosporonaceae > Pascua > Pascua sp. PH4015B. The sequence goes on from JAMFRD010000014.1 coordinate 121,025, forward strand.
GGACGGCTTGGGCGAGCAGGCATTCTTCGATTTGACTGATCACCAGGTACGTCCTCATGGACCTCACCCCATGCAAGCGCTGACTTGGTGTAGAAAGACGAGTTCGTGTGCACTCTTTGAAGACATCTCCACTTCTGCGTCGTTTGCGGCAATGAGGGTGCAGGTTGACGATGAATAATACTATTTTGATGATGATGAGTAATACTGTATCAGCAGAGCATACTGAAGGCAGCAACGAGCACGAGGGTATGAAACGGGGCAAAAAGAATGAACAGCAAAAGGAGACCCTCGTTAGGCGCCGTGTCGTTACGACGCCTAACCACAGCCCCGGTCGGATCCTGTCGTAAGGAAACCCAGCCAACTGCCCATTGAGTGCGTGAGGACGGATCGAACACACAAGCCAACGGTGGTGAGCAAGTCTCGACAAGTGGCCTGTAGCCGCTAAGCTACTCCACATTGCCCTTCTTGAAAATACTAGGATTCCAGCCTCTTTTGAGCTTTCGGGGAGTCTCTGAGCTGGCTACTATGCTGCTGATCTCTGGTACAGAGTGTTGTTCGCCCCACTTACGTATGTCCGAGAACGGATCGAACATTGTTCGCTTGCATTCGTTTCTGAGGTTATCGTAGAATGTTGCGAGCCAAACCAGACGACTTGCAGCTTCTCACCACGGAATTGCGGAAAACAACACACTTGAACTGTTTACTTACTATCCGGTGGCTCCCTCAAGACATCCCGCGGTTCGCGGCAGCGTCATTATTCCCAAGCTGCCTAGACCTAATCTTGCCGGCTGTCGCTCACATCTATGGTCAACTGGAAATCTAACCAGCTTCGCCTTGCGTGTGGGAGGAGATCCACTTGCGTGGGGACAGCCGAGTCAGCTAACCAAGGCCCGAACGCTGCAGGCTGAGAAACAAAATGGGGGGAGAAAGCCGATGTAAGGCATGTTGGTGGTGCTGAAAGTGAATGAATGCCACGAGGTCATTGTCATAGCGGGGTTGCCACTCGGACCCACATTTGCCGTTGGATTGGTGGTGGTAAATCCGTAGACCTTGCATCTAGCTTCGCACCATCACTGCTCCAAAGCAATTTGATCATGGTGCCGTTCGTCCCACGCCAGACTTTACAACGACCTTCGAGGTATCCAGAACATGCTCAGTGGCATCTAATGTAAAGAACACCATGGTCCACTACCTTCCATCCCTGCACCATATATCGCCTACAATTCAATACGTCCCAGTTTAGACGCTCCGAGATGCGTCAGTTGCCTCCGGGAGAACCATTGCAGAACGATGGTGTCCCAGATTAGCGTTCACGTTTAAGTTCAGTGGCTCTCGCCGCCGCTAGAGATATTCACACTTCTGTGTGCCCTCCCTCTCATTGGAACCACTTTCTTCGCAATCGATAGGGGGACCTGCCTCTGAACAGTCAACATACCGAGGGTTTGCCTTGCACTGTGAGCCAAGGTTGGGATGCAGCACACACGCTCTCACTTGTGTCCCATCGGTCCTCTCGTAGCCGGTCAATGGCGTGTGTGGAGACATATTGTGTGGTAAGTGTCTCTTATCAGAACAAGTGACACTAGTGACGTCTAAAGCTTCTGTGGGGCTTAGTGGATTCCAGCGTTCACATCGACACATCAACGTCTAGGTTCCTCATTGTGCGCTCCGCACTACAGAACGTGCCTGGCATCATCCGAAGGGCGTAACCGTGGGTACCCCCTCCTTGTTATCCCCCACGCCTCTTGCCGGTCTTCGAATAAGCGACAATAGTGCACGCGGGTTTGGTGGAGCCACTAGAACACGCTATGGGTTGTCATTTATTCCGACTAGACTAAACTATACACTAATCCTCCCATTCCGTCCGTTGTTCCGGTGCGGAGCACTAATGAACACGATCTGTTCATAGAAGTGCCATAGTGCCCGTCGGATTCTCCGACAGTCAGTTCTCACTGTCGTTGGCATAGTCATTCCGTTGCTCGGTTACGATCCGCAGTTGGAGACCGGTCTATGGTTAGGTTCAGTGCTGGTTATCTGTGCGTGGGGATATCTACAGCCACCCCTTCCCTAGCCTGCAAAGGAGAAGAGCACCGGGCAGACTTCCACCCCGTGGTTCCCCGGACGATTGCCCATCGACTGACAGCACCTAGCCAGCTTAGCAGCCTAACTAACACACATCGCTTGTCGCTTCCCGCACACGTGTGACGTCCCCCCCCGTGAATCCCTAGCCTCCCGACTACCAGTCCACATGTTGGAACCTTTGGAACACTCTGCGGAGGGCTGAAGCCGAAGTTCATGACTCGCTCAACAACATGTACCTTGATGTCCATCTGGTCCAAGGGAGGGCGTCCACGGCATCTCCACGACGTGCCCACGGGTGTTATCTGATCGTTCTCAAAGATAACCTCGTCTTCAAGCACGTTGACGAGGAGCAAGGGGTATACCCGCCACTTGCTGTGGGTCTTTGACATGTTGAACCCCTCCTGGCGCTCAGCCTAGAAAGACATATAAGGACGAGGGAGAAACTGTCCCAAAGCCCAACTCACAGCTCCAACCCACTCTCCACAACATCACCAACCCCCCAGCCAACCAACTCTTCAACATGCGCTTCACCGCCGTCCTCGTCGCCCTCTCGCTCGCCGCTGCCCGTGAGTACCGCGTACTGTCTTGGAACACAGCCTGTCTCTCCCACTATTCCACCGTTACCTCAGATTATTTTATCACCCAACCTTTCCCCTTTCTCTACTTCTGCCCCCAATGCCTGCAGCGAAAGTCAAGGCTAACAAAGTAGCCGCGGTCGCCGCCCCCAGCCGCATTGATGTCCGCGACAAGCCCCTCCCGGACATCCCCGCCGAGTGCTACCCAGTCTGCCTCCCCAACGCCGGCCCGCTCATCATATGCTACAACAGCCTTCCCGACGACATCGAGCCGTGCCGCCCTCTCTGTGACGTGAGTCTTTCTCTTCGAGCTTATACCTTTCCTCCCCATTCCCCCCCCCTCCCCCCCTTGACAGCCAGGAACTGACACCACAGGCGGCGATCTTCTCGGACGTCATCAAGTGCCTCCAGTGCGCTCCCGCGCTCAACGACTACGTTCACCAGCTCGAGGAGGGCTGTGCCAACGCTTAAGAGTGGTTCACGCAGCAGAAGGGTTAGCTAGTTTAAATGAGTAGAAGGGAGAATGAATAACATGAGGCGAAATTACAGTTGCCACATAGCAGCTCTCGCGGAGAGCCTTGGCACTGCCTGCTTCGACGAAACCTCTGTTGTGTTGGAATCTGCTTTGAACCGTTTCGCACTCGTGTGTGTCATTCGCACTCCCCTCACCGTTGAACGCCGTGAGCCCCGTCCCGAACGCAGAGGTTAGCTTTTTGTTAGCTGTATGCAGTTTCTTTGCTTCTTTTTGTTCTTCGCATGTATGGACCGGCCACTACTAGTACTTGGCGGGCGATACTTGGCGGTCAATGCGGGTAAACCAGCCCAAAGGACTTCGGGATGCAATTCCGGCTTTGGTGGCTCCGGTGGCTCGGTCAGGACCCCACCCCCCCCCACTTACGGCCACGGACGTTTGAGCGAGGATGCGAGTTCCAGCCAAGAGTGGAGGTGGTCTCATGAGAGCCACCATTCCATCCTACGAGCTCGCTCATCGTCTCGTACGCTATCCGACACTTGGTCTCGCATTCATCCACAACACCATTGGTCTCGGCACTAGTGTTCGACTTGTCCTCAACACTTCCGTGCTCTGTGCGCTACCTCATCTGTGCATCTAGCAGCTAGGTCCTTCAAGCATCTCGACACGATGGCCGACTTCGAGATCGACAACCTCACGGTCGGGCTCCTGACCCTCCTCACGATCCTCCTCTTCTACCTGCGCTTCTTTGGCCCGTCGCCGCTCGTCCATCCGCTCCTCCTCAGTCGCCAGTCGGATGTCTCGCCCGTCCGCCAGCCCGGCGAGACGGGCACGTACCGCGCATTCGCGACGAGCCACGGCGCGCCCCTCCAGGTCCGCCCGGCGGGGCAGCTCAAGACGATCGCCGACGTCGTCAACGTGCCCCCGCCCAACGCGATCCCGGGAAAGCCCGTGCCAGTGCCCACGCAGCGGTATATCCTGGACGCGCCGGTGAGTAGTCGGCGACTGGCGTGATGCGGTGGTGGCTCTCGCAAGCGGCCGCGCGCGTGAGCTGTCTCAACTCGCACGTCCTTTGTCTAAACCGTCGACTGATACTGACCCGCAGCTCACCAACGGCGCCCTCCGGGAGATCACCCGCCTGCTCCCACTCGGTCTCCGCGCCCTCTTTCCCGCTCAGCAGGGAACCGCAACCTCGCCCCGCAGCGTGCTCGCGCTTCTCCCGCCCCAGGCCTCGCTCCCGCTTCTTCTCCTGTCGCTCACTTCGCGCCCGTCGTCCCCGCTCGTCGTCCTCCGCCGCCGTGACCAGCTCGCTACGGCCCTGAAGAACACGGCTCACCCCACCCCGGGGTTGCTCGTCATCCACGAGTCTGCGTTCCCCGAGGCCGTGGAGCAGGACCTCGCGGCGCTTCGTGCCATTGGCGCCGGTGTCGTTATCGTCAGCGACCCCGAACGCAAGCAGGCTGCCGTCGCAAAGAAGGCCGAGGCCGCAGGTGTGCCCGTCAAGTGGTGGGAGGACATCTGGGATGCTGGAGAGAAGGCCCCCGCAGGCGAGACCGAGCCGGTTGAGTACTCGGACGTCCACAGCTACTTTTACACCGACGCCGGGGTTGTCACCGCCTCCCACATGGTGTGTACCTTGTTATTTGATCTTGGAGTTGGTGTGTGCATAACTGACACACCAGAACATGACTGCTGGTATTGCTGGCATCCTCTCAATGTTCCCCGCCGACAAGCGCCTGACCGGCCGCGACGTCGTCGGCAGCACCATCCGCCTCGACACGCCGTTCGGCATGGCACTCGCCCTCGCGGCTGTCTGGAGCGGCTCTGGGTTCCGTCTGATCGCGCCCCCGCAGGTCAGCTGGGACGATTACTGTGACCCTGTCGGCGAGCTCGACGCGCTCGAGGAGAGCGAACAGCCGTTGCCGACAGTTCTCTTCATGTGCGTACAATCTCTGCTCACCACTCTTTGTTCTTTATTTCCTGCCCTTCACCTTTATACCCATTCTATCACCCTGCCCGCTCTCTTCCCCAACTAACGCCCAGGGACCCCGCGTACCACATCGCGCTCGTTGCCCGCCTGCACGCCGCGTTCCTTAGCAACCCTCTCGGTTCTTGGGCCGCTCGCCACACGCTCAACTACCTCCGCGCGGGCGTCGTCTCGCGTGGTGGCTGGCTCGACACGCTCGTGTGGCGGAGCGTCCGGGCCGCGGCTCCCGTGGCCGAGTCGCTCCGCGCTGTCGTCGTTGTTGGACGTAAGTGTCCCTGTGCAGCTGACGAGACGAGCAAAGCGAGATACCAGCTGACACTGCAGCCACGTCGGTTGAGATTCTCGGCCCATCTAACGCGTTCCTCGGTCTCCCCCTCTCGCGCGCGTACTCGTCGCCGCTCTCGGCTGGCCCAATCTTCACTTCGCACTTCTACGACATCCAGGGTCCCGTGCCCGACTTGTGGGCCGCGCCCAAGAGCCGCACGCCAGGTCACACTGGTCCCCCAGCGTCCAATGTCGAGGTCGTGCTCAAGGGACCCCTCACCGAGCCTGCAGACGAGGGCGCTCCGCTTCGTGGAAAGATCTGGGCGCGTGGTCCTGCCGTCCTCGACCCCAAGGGCGGTTGGGTCGAGCTCCCCGACGAGGCGAGTGTGGCTACCAATGGCACGTTTGTCGTGCACCCCAGTGAGGCAAATGCGGCCAAGGCGTAGACGCGCGTTGCGCAGAGGGCTTGTAGCACATAGTGTTGCATGCAGGGTATGCTGTGATTATAGTACAACAGGAGAGACACAGCGTAATTGCTCGTACGGATCACGTCACTCTTCTTGCCGTCCGTGAGTATATCCAACCGGTTTTCTCGGTTGACGTGTCGCCTTGTGCCTGCTGTGTGAGCTACGCAGCGTTCTTTCGCCATCAGCTCACAATAAGTCTAGGCACAGATGTCCGCAGTCGTTGAGTTACAGCTGCCCAACGCGGATCCTGTCATCTTCCTCAAGACACCTCACGTAGATCTCGTCCTCCCAGGAGATGGGTGTCGCCTTGTTCGCCTGGTATGAGCTACAAAACAATGATTTAGCTCAACTCACCATGCTCAAGGTCAAGCGGTTCCACATTCCTGCTGCAAGCCTGCGATGTGCCGCCTCGGAAGGATGAAAGCAGTCCACAGATGAGACCGCTTGGATGGGGTAGTTTGCCAAGTCGATTGCTGCTCCTGGTTGCCTCCCTGTTAGTCTTCAGATGTCGCCTATTCAAGCTTACCAAATTGCTGCAAACCCAGGGTCGTCCTCGTCGTCCCATTGGCGGATGAGGTCGAGTACAGCCCGGTCATATGCGTCGCTTAGGTCGTCCATTCGTGCCCGGGTGTAGTCGCCTACTGGGCCAGGAAGGAAGGCGCATGAGCACTCGAGTGGGAGGTTGGGGACAGGGATTGAGGGAGGCAGAAAAGGCCCTTGGCTGAGAGGTTAGTGCCTGACTCCGGTCGACAAACCTCACCAGTACGGCTCGTTGTGGATCAGCTTGTAAATGGCAGAGACGCGGAAGAGGCCGACTAGAAACTGTAAGTCTGTAGTTGTCGCGATGCGGGAGCTCCTCACCAATATTGACGATCAGTTTCGCTGTGCGTTAGTTCTATTGACAACTTCCACCCGCAAGAGACTCACGAACGTGGTTGCGCACCACTTGCACCGCGTGGCGGATGCCCTTGGCGAACTCTTCAGCCGTACCGGGCCCTAAGGGGATGTCGGCTAGGGTCAGCGAGGTCGCAACAGTGCTCACATGACAGGCAGAAAGCGCACTGTTGGGTTAGTTCTGCACGACTTGTGGTACCCACGATATCATTTGCCCCAATGCCAATGTTGAGAAACGCCCAACCGTCCTCCTTCTCCATCTCCTCATACGTCGGCATCAGGTACTCTGCTGTCAGCCTGTCCGTAACCTGGCTGTTGTACTCACCTGTAACCTGGGTGAGGAGGGCGGACGCCACGCTTCCACTAATGGCGGCATTCAGCTTGTCCTCGTCCGAGTGTGGCATGCACACTCCCACCCCAATGGCACCTCCACATGTGACGGGGAGGTGGTGACCAGTGGACGCCCCAGAGACGTTGCGGTAATGCCCAATAAGTCTCGGCAGCGTCACGGCGCCCTCGTCTCCGCCGATTGCATACGACACGCCCCGGTATTCTTGAAACGGTGCTATGGGCGCTGATGTCAGAGGCATCAATCACTTGTCAGACTCACAAAGGACAGTCTGGGCTTCTGGGGCGTAGGCGACGCCAAATCTCTCCTCGCCACTCTCACTTCCTTCCTTGGTTTCGTCCCAGTGCCATATCCCGCCGACCCGCTTGTCCTTCGCCAGAAACGCTGCAGTGATAGAGTCACCGAGCGCCATGACGACGGTGAAGTCATCGGGACGTCTGAGATCAGCTTTCGTTGCATCTGAAAACCCTGTAACCTACACATCGTCTGCAGTCACTGGGGAAGGCCGTTTGCGGAGAGTCGGGCATTTGAACATCTCATCGTGGCGAACGAAACGGCCAGGAAGAGGAGGAGGCGGATCGGGAGGGTAGGGCCACTCTGGCGCTGCAAGAGCTAACGCAGAAAAGAGTAGAAGGCGGATACTGAGCATGGTGTTGTGAATGAAGAGAAAGGAAGATGAGAAATGGAGATGAGAAGGAAGATGAGGAGGGAAGACGAGGAAGGAGCAGGAGGCGGATCGATGGTGGCGCCAAACAAATCCAGACCGTGGGGGCGTGGGGTCTCCAGAATCAGGCACGCCGGCCACATGGTTTACCCTGAAGCGGCAATCACACTTCTCACTTGACCAACTGCCACCACCTGCTTCGACGACGGACTGGCATTGCGGTGGTTCTGAGCGGTGCACAAGACCAGCAGTGGGTGTTTGGATGGGAATGTCGCTCATGTACCCTTCTGTTCCTTCACCTGTTGGTCTTGCCCGCCATACCTTACCGCAACCACCTGACATTTGCCAGCGACGCCATGTCCAAGAATGAGACCACCGTGGGCAGCTGCAACTGTGGCAACGTCGAGGTGACGATACCCACACCTCAACCTGGGAGCATGAAGCTCTGTCGTAGGTGGTGCCAAGCATGGTGCCCGCTGATATGCCTCAGACTGCGTCGACTGCCGCAAGTTTACAGGTGCCATGTGAGCATCACTCGAGAAATTGGCTCACACTCAGCGCCGCCTACCTCATCCGCCTCCCTACGGCAGATATGAAGCTCAAGGGCGAAGTGAAGGAGTGGTGGACAGTCGGGGATAGTGGCAAGCGAGCAGCGCGGTTCTGGTGTAATGAGTGCGGCTGGTGAGAACTCGTCTCTCCCTGAGTTGTTCCTTGGCTGATGACCAGCAACATTTACGACTATGGCGAGATGGACGGGGACACACTCGTCGTGCACTCTGGTGGGTTTGGCGTGGAGAGATGTTCATCGTAGCCAGTACGGTGTGGTGTGCTGACAGGCAGGTCTGTTCCCGCCCGGCTCTGTCCCGGCACCGACAAGAGAGGACTTCTGGTGCAGCACGGAGAGTTGGGAGAAGCCGCACGATGGTTGCGAGGTTCGCGATCGCGGGTAGATGCGCAGCAGATGTAGAACAAACACAGAACAAGCGCAGGTGTCTCGGAGGCCTCTCTGAAATTGTGTATGACGCGCTGTTGGGTCGTATGCGTGCTTTGCAAGGTGGACGCGTCTGATTTTAAGCTGCCCGGTATCGTTAAAGCGTGAGAAAAGAGGGCCCTTATCAACCATAAGAATGAGGGCCCTCTCGCTGTGGTTGGCCCATCATGTGCCAGGCGCTGGCACGACGTGCATGGTGCTCATGTTGGAAGATGAAGGCGATGGACCAACTGGTGGGATATGTAGAATGGCACGCCTGCCGTAGGCTCCGGTTGCTGCAAGGACTGTATTTGGTTCCGTTTGGTGGCGGGCAGAGCAGAGCGCGAGTGACCTTTGGGTCCAGATGCAAAGTGGACCCTGGCCATCTGGCTGGCACGGTGCTCGTGGGCAACAACAACACATCTTGCAACATTCACCACTCTACGTCGCCTGTCCATCTTGTCACCGCATTATACAACCCACCATGTCCGTGAGTACAATGACTGCATGGCATGCTTTAGCCATCGACCATGCACCCTACCCGGGACTGCGTGGAATGCTTGTTGGCACCTTCTCAGCCGGGACAAACACTCACTTTTCGCCCAGAACGACCAGTTCGACACCGTCTCTTCACGCCGTCCAGACTTGAAGCGCAAACTTGTAGTTGTTGGCGATGGTGGTAAGTATACCGTCCATGTTGGGGTGCGGCGTTCACTATCGCTTCCGGAGAGACCTTTTCCTCTTCAGGACCAACACTGTCGGGGCCGCTGTCAACATGCTGACCACACACAGGCTGTGGCAAGACCTGTCTCCTGACAGTGTACGCCGAGAACCGTTTCCCAGAGGTGAGTAGCAGTGCACAATGCTATCGAACAAACTACACCAGCCGTCAAGACCACCAGCTGACAGCATACAGACCTACATTCCCACTGTGTTTGAGAACTTGGTCACTATCGTCCCGAATCCGACTGAGCCGAATAAGACGATCGAGCTGGCGCTCTGGGACACAGCCGGACAGGAGGACTTTGACCGCCTTCGGCCACTGAGCTACAATGACACGGACGTCATTCTTGTTGTCTTTGCGTGCAACCACCGGCCAAGTCTAGAGAATGTCCAAGACAAGGTGTGTACTACATTGCAAGCGCGAGCATGTGGACAGAAGCCAGGAGGCGTCGGAAGTGATGCTGGAGCTGAGAGACGATCTCCCTGGCGCCCATAACGGTCCACACGACCTTTGTGTTTGGCAGCCTTGCATCGCTAGCCTCTCCGCAGCTATCGGCCCGTTGCGAGATGGCATGTCGTGGCATGACCGCCTCCCTGACGCCACTGGTCTCATCTCGACCCTCGTGGCTTCTGTCACGGTGCTGCGCGCGGGGTGTCTTCGTATCACAACAGTCGCACTGACAAGTTACAGTGGTACCCGGAGATGTCGCACTTCTGCGAGAACGTGCCGCTCATCTTGGTGTGCACCAAGACGGACCTGCGGAACGACCCCACGACGCAGTCGCTCATGGCCGCTCAGGGCGTGACGCCGATCACTGCATCGGAGGGCCAGGACATGGCCAAGGAGATTGGTGCGCGGCGCTACCTCGAGTGCTCTGCCAAGGAGGGTACAGGTGTGCGCGAGGTGTTCGACGCGGCAATACGCGAGAGCCTGCGCAGGGGCGGCGTAGGACGCATTGTCGGTGTCGGCGGCAGGACGAGCGGCAAGAAGTGCGTCATTGTCTAGGCTGGCAAAGTCCAAGCAAGGCACCGCACACGGACGACCCTTCTGCTGCTGGGTTCTGCGCGTGTACAGGGCGAGAGGATCCCAGCACAGACGACTGCACGACGGTACCGGCCTGGAGTCGGACGGCGTTGACACGCTACCCACAATACCTGCCTCAAGCATAGCACTGTTCAATAGATTCAACAGTGATGTACAGTATTACACACGATCTGACAAACTTGTCGCAGCTTGGGGTACCATAGGGGAGACTGAACAGACGACTTGTGCTTCATCTGCTTACTTCGCGCACCCTGTGCTGCCACAATGGTCAACTGGCAGGTGCCAACTGGCGATGCCGTGGGTAATAATTTGGGGACATGGCCAGAGATGTTCGGTACTATAGACATTGCCTTCCTTCCTTCCCTCCTTTTCGTCCTTCCTGTTTTCGCCATCCCTCACACTTCCCCTTCCTTCCCTATCTCATTTCATCGCCTTCATACTATCTCAGAATCCACCATCCGCCTCCAACTGTACGATCCTCTCTCCTATACGGCTCACTCTGTCTCGTGAGTCTGCTCTTTCATCGTGCATGCCTGCCACTTGCCGTTACTGCACCTCCGTCGCCGTTGTTCCTCAACTAATACACCAGATCCGTCGACATGAGCGTCTTGGCCGACCCGACGTTCATCATTCCCATCGTCACCGCCTCAGTGGTGTTGCTCGTCACCATGTTCAACGTGGGGGATGCTACAGCCGTAGAGCGTAAGCAGAAAGGTAGAGCCAAGCTCACATTCAGGCGTCGCCAGTGCCTTCACCGTGTCTTACCAGGTCAACATCTCGGCTATTCCCCCTGAGAGCGCAAATGGACTCATAGGGTGGTTCCTCAAGCTCACGACCCCGACACCCTTCCGGGTGATGAGGAACAGGGACTTGGACGTGCATGACTATATCAAGACCATGCTGTCTGCGGTGGCCAGCGAGCTGCGGCGCGACGCTTGCATCGGTAAGTCGGGACCGCCAATTCCCTTCGTCCTTTCCACTGCTAACTGGCAGTCGTACAGCTGGGTAAAGGGTCCATAGAGCTGCGGGGCAAGGTTTGTAAGTGGGGGTGCCGTTTTCAATGGCCGTCACCAAGACTGACCGACAGCGTTACGTACGGTCGTGGCGATTACCGTCTCTGCGATTATTGTCATGGTGTTCGCGGTTGGACACTTTGGCGGGCAGCTCAGTACCAGACGCCGTCTCGTTATTTCCAAGCGGGGTCCCGTCATCACCAAGCGTCGTCCTCTCACGCCCAGGCGCCGTTACCTCTTCACCAGGCGCCGTCTGGTTGGTCGGGCCTATCATGTCGAGGCCAAGCTAGAGTAGACCGCGTGCTTTATATGTATCCATGTCATCATGCGTCCACTTGTCGCTACTCTGTACTGTCATTGGAGCCATACATGTGGTGCTCACTGTGCAGGTGATGATGAGAGTCCCTCACTGTGTTGCACTGTGCTGTCGCGCAAAACGGGCGCCACATGCCGATTTGCCACCGGCGCAGTCCACGCGACCAGGTGCACTGCACTCGCTAGTGCGCACCTGCGTACCCCGATTGGCGTGACTTCTTTCTCTTTTCAGACAATCTCCATTCTGTTCCTTGTGCTCCTCACCTGTCGTTCCTTCAATAACCCGCGGGCCCCTCTTCTTCTACTTTCCCCCTGCGCCCCAAAACCACCTCTCACTCGCACACCTCGAAACGGGCCGGACCCGTTCATCATTCTTCCTTACGTCGCCACCACGCACGCATACACCAACACACCAATCGCCACCGACGGCCATCCACCACGTCTTCTCCCCTCCCGCGGCGTCCCGACCACCCAAGATGCCCTCACCTGCCGCCAACCATCTGCTCCAAGGCCCAGCCCATGGCGCGCATCGGCTGGCGATCCAGCCTCAACGCATCTTTGCCGACCTCGCGCTTCGCGCGGCGGCCGATCCCGAAGCAGAGTTTGCCGATCCCGACCTTGCCGCTAAGGCCGGCAACCTCATGGCCGGTAAGCACAATGCCAGTGAGCTGCCTGTACTGATATCACAAGAGCTCTGGTTCTCCCCGCTCGAGCAAATCCACCAGGTCCTGAGGGAGGCCACTTCGAGCGATGACCAGACGGCGCTCTTCGACTCGGCGATGCACCGCCAAAGGCTCGACAAAGAAGCGTTCGCGGCTGCCGCGACTCGCACTTTCCAGACTGCGCGCGCGGTAGATGTCCACGAGTTCATTACGAACTATAGTGGAGCCGAGCTCAACCCGGAAGAATTGGAACTGGTTAGGCGCATTCGGAGGGAGCAATTGAGTGAGTTCTGATCGGGTGATGGTGAGCTGGGCTAATAAGGTGTAGTCGACAACCTTGTGGCGGGCTCGATCCTCGCCGTGGTCCTCATTGGCGTTCCCTGCTACTTCAAGCCGAGTCTCATCGGCGCGACGTGGTCGCTTTCAAAGCGTGCGGTGATCTACAGCACGCCGTCGTGCGTGACGGCGGCACTGTCGTCGTTCCGTGCCGCGCTGCTGGAATTCGCGGCGACCGTTCTCTGGTGGTTCTACCATGCGCTGCTCGCCGGTTGTGTGATGTTGGCGTTGGCCACGGTGGTGTGCATGTGCGTCATTTGACCGAGGTAGTGGAGAGGGCAAGAATTGCATCGGCATCTCCGCCATGGGATCGCGAGCGCGTAGACTACTATGGCGTCGCGTGAGAAGGGCTCTGTAATGCAATGAGTGACGTGCAGCACGCCTAAAGAGGTAAATTCAGACTGGCACGACCTACAACACGGTGGATGATGTTCGCTTGCTAAACAACATGCGGGTTTGCCCCCCAGTCCACATTGATATCAGACATTGTTCGAGGTGCGATCTTGACGAGGACGACCTCGGAGGCCACGGTTTGACAACACGTGCTCCGTTCCTGGGTTACTACCGCACGCACAAGCTCCCGATCGCCGTCGCCTGCTGTCAGTGCACAACAACTGACGCCCCGTCAGCTGCGGGTCTGCATCTCTTGGTCCAGCAAATCACTGAGCGAGAGTCAAGTGCAGTGGTCAGGTGATAGGTAAGTCCAGATCTTCATGCAGTACCAACTACGCCGCCAGCTCTACAAAGAGTTCTTCGAGTAGACGGCAACAGGGCAGTAACCCGCCACACATCTTGCTCAGCATGGCGATCTGGTGCCTCGGCCGCCGGGCGTCGTCGCCTGCGCTTACGGAGCCTGTCGGCTGGCGTAGCCGGTACGCCGCCCGGGTCTCCCAACTCACTCCGGTTTGAGGAACGGGTTTGCCGTCGGGCGTCGGGTCTAGCACTGGAGAAGAAAACATGAAATGCAAGTGCAGGCGTGCGGGATGGTGGACACGTTTTAACTCGACGTGGCCCAGTGTTGATGGCCGACGGTGACCAATGCCGTCTTGCCGGCTAAGTGTCTGTGATGACAGCATTCAGGCCGCGGCCCGGTTGGTGCAGCTGAAAGGCGACCCTCGAAACCACGGCCCCCGATTGCCGTGAGGCCGGGAATGGCACACGGCGCGCGCGGCGTGCACGGAAGACAGGGGTGACCCACGTGGGATGGCGTACCATGACCGCATAATGCCATGTTTTTCTTGCGCATCCTTGACCCCTCCCCTCTCTCTCTCACCCTTGATCCCCGCCGGCGCCACCATTCTTCTGGTCGATACGCCAGCCGATGGCCGACCTGAACAAGCATGCTACTGTAGTCATCCCCCAGGCCATAAACGTCAGCCTCTTATCACAAACGCCCACTTCCACAAAGATCCAAGCGCCTCCCAGCATCGGGTGTCACCTGCACTATTCTTTCCTGCGCCTCTTTTTGATCGCCACCAAACAACATCGAGAGCGCGCATCCACTTGCGTCATCCCATCTCGTCCACTGCCCCACATCGACACCCACTCGCTTGAAACGCACCCAAACAATCTGGGGACGGGCCAGGCCGAGACTCGTGTTGTCGCCAGCCCCTCGAGCTTGTGAACGTTAGTGATCTTGTTGCTCCAGCCACCATGTCTTCACCGAACCCCAATGCCGGCTCGATGCGATCCCCCTCGCCATCGCGATCTGATGGACGCCATGGTTCCCAGTCAACCTTGCTTGCGATGGATAAGACACCCAAACCCAACCGGATGAGCATCGCGTCTTCCTCGGCCTCGGGAACAACATTGACATCCGATACCGACGTCGGTCGCGAGAACAGCCACCACCACCATCACGGACATAGCCTTTCGTTTGACAGCCTAAAGAAGACGCTTAGTCATCCATCATCCTTGTTCAGCTCGCGCAAACCCCATTCTTCTGTCGACGGCGAGGACGACGATGTCCACGTCCTGGTCGACGACGACGGTACGCTCTACATTAAAGGCTCTGCCCCTTCCTGTCAAGTCTTCAACCTGTTCAAGGCACTCGCTGCGGGTCGTCCGTACGACGACCTGCTGTTCGACTCGGACTTTGAGGCAGACGAGGGTGCCGATCAGCACATGGTCGAGGACTCGGTAGCCACCGACACGACGGGCACGCCGTCCGAGTCATCCGAGGCCCTCACCCCCGTCGACTCTGAGAAGAAGGGCGAGCATGGGAGCAAAACGATGCTCCAAGAGGTACCGAGCGAACACCAATCCGACGACACGGTCAAGCGCTGGCTCCACGAGACTGTGGACCCGTCGGCCTCCGCCGCAGGAGAGATGTTTACAGCCGCCTCCATGAACAACTTTTCGCCATTTGGCGAGAAGAACATGAAGGACAACTCGGACAGGCAGGGGCCACGGCGTCCGTCTCTCTCGTCAATGCGCACTCTGTCCGACTACCGCTCACCGATGACTGAGAGTCCAAAGCGGATGCAGCCCCCGCTCGAGTCGCCCGCAGAGTATTTTGATGCATCCGACTCGGGCCCAGTTCCGACCGCCAACGATCCGGGGGTAGCGCGCGACGGCTCGGAGGAAGCAGAATACCTTGGGCGGGACAACATTTCGCCCGAGGAGAAGCTCCGTGTCATTATCGACGAGTTTGGCGACATTGCCTCCAAGATGGTCAATGGGGATGGGACACCCGCCGAGCCCGAACGCCTTCTCGCCGAGAGCCAGGGGTCGCTCTTCAAGGGTGTCATGACGATTGGTAACCTGCACCTCACAACGTATCGCATGACGTTCCACGCCCTCTTGCCACCGGACTGGGGCTACCTCAACCCCGGCAGCGGCGACTTACCGGCGCAGACAGAGGCGGAAGCGAGCGCACGTATCGCGCGGCCCAACGTCATGCACGCTGGGCCCGTCACGGTCCATAGGCATGGACTGCTCAAGAAGCGGCGCGTGTGGATGGAGCTCAACCCCGAGATGATTACAACGTATCCTTCGGCCGACGAGGCAGGACGCGTGCGACCGCTCTTCTCTATTCTGAGTATGTGTTGACCGTGTTTACCACCCACCGCAATCTTGCTAACAGCATTAGTGTCTACGGCGCTCCGTCTTGTACCCATGAGTTCCGAGCACCCCCGCGACTTCATCATTACCTACGACGCACCAGACGGCACCCGCACCCTCCATTTTTCCGTCGACACTGAGCAGTCGGCTATCCAGTGGCGGCGCAACATCGAGTCCATTCTGTTCCTATATCTGCGGCGACGTTTCCGTGACGCGCACAAGGAAGCTTCGGTGTGGGACAAGGGCGAGGAGGCGGCGGCCGACGCAGCCAACAGCTGGACCTTGCTTCGGTGCTGTGTTCCACTCGATCGGGCGACGATTGAAGGGATCAGTGACTTCCACTCGTTTGCCACATTGGCCAGCCTCTCCGTCGCACTCAGCGACACCTCCCATGTGACGTGGCACCCCGAGGACCTGAGCGAAGGGTCGTACGCGACATACAACAGTGGCAAGTCGTGCAAATCCGGCAACAACACGCCGCGGCACAGCCCATCCATTCGTCGTGCACTTGGAATTGGCGGTGGTTCGCGCACTCATTCGCGTTCGAGTTCGCGAGACCGCTCCTCGCTAGTTCCCAGCACCACGACGTCGTCGTTGCCGCCGAGTGTCACATCACCTGGCGAGGTTGAACGTGTGGATACGACCAAGAGCGAGCCGCCCATCAAGGCAGCCGAGGGAAGGAGGTCGATGGACGAGAGGCGATCGATGGACGAGAGACGATCGATGGACAGTGATCGGACGCCACCACGCAGCGCGACAGCACCCACCTTCCTGGGGAGCGATGTCTCCGCAATCGAACCTGGTAATATGATTACGCGTACCCCGCGCAGCTCTGTGTATGAGCTTCCTCTATCGTCACCCAGCACCGCAACCGACGCGACCGGGGAGTGGGACAACACGTTCCAGTTTATGGTGGCCGTTCTCAACGACCATGCGTGGTTTGCGGATGAGCTTGAAAACGTTGTACAGGTCGCGCACACTCGGCACTACCGTCCTGGCGAGACGCCGATGGAGATGGTTCTCGATGTCGGTGGATACAATTGCCTGGCAAGAGACGACGAGCCCGACTCGCGAGCGTCTGAGGTGTCGTCTGACGCTGAGGATGAGGACGACGAACATAACAAGCCTCTGGCACTGCTCAACGCCCGCAAGGCAGAGACGGCCCGCATGGCCGCGCGGGTCTTTGGATTGCGCGAGGGCGAGGGAATTTGGGGTAAGTCAACTCCTTCAAGGAAGAGTTGCTGACTTGCAGTGAAACGTTGTTATGTCATGCAGAACTTGCACCTTGCGCGTGGCCACATCATTGTCACGCCTCGCTTTGTCTGCTTCTGGCGGCGTGTACGCTTTGGCACCGATATCAAGGTAAGCCTCCGGCATATGATCTTTGCTGATTATCAGTATCGCTACGCAATGCAGGACGTCAAGGGAATGGAGAAGGCGTCGTCACATCGCCCAGGCACTTATGGCCTCGCACTCAAGATCCACGGCCATCATGACTTGCACTTCGAGACTTGGGGAAAGAACGCGCGGGACGAGATTATCAAGCACGTCAACGACATGGCACAGTCGACGGCAATGCTGGCCCTGCGCACGTCGACCGACTCGTGGTCGTCCGAGGCGCCTCCTTCGACGAACAGCTCGCGTGAGCCATCAGTGATGGAAACACCCACACGCGAATCAAGCCTCGCATCCCAGGACATCAACGAGATGTGGCAGCGGACACGTGACATGAAGATTACCGACGTTCCCTTCAACGTCAACCCGGCGCTTGTCCGCCAAGGTACCGACACGCCGCTCCGTCAAGCAATCGAAGTTCTCGCGCCACCGCCCGACATGCTGCTGCGAACCACCGCAATGAGCGACCAAGCACTGAGCTACATGCCGTTTGTGGCGAATCGCATCTGGCAGACCAACTCTGGCTACAACGTCAAGCTGACGCCGCGTCGTTTTACGATGCTCACAATCGGGTCGCGCGGCGATGTGCAGCCATACATTGCGTTGTCGCTGCGACTTATGCGCGACGGTCACACATGTGTCATTGTGACACACGACGAGTTCAAGGAATGGATCGAGGGATACGGCATTGAGCACCGGCAGGCTGGAGGCGACCCCACGGCGCTCATGAAGCTCAGCACCGAGCACCGGATGTTCTCTCCGGGGTTCTTCAAGGAGGCGCTAGGCTCGTTCCGTTTGTGGCTCGACGAGCTACTGATCGACTCTTGGGAAGCGTGCCGTGATGCGGATGTGCTCATTGAATCGCCCTCGGCCATGGCTGGCGTGCACATTGCCGAACGGCTAAAGATTCCCTACTTCCGCGCATTCACCATGCCGTGGACGAGGACCACTGCGTACCCGCAGGCGTTCATGGTGCCGGCGTTTGAGATGGGTCCGAGCTTCAACTATTCGACATACGTGCTCTTTGACAACATCATGTGGACGGCGACATCTGGCCAGATCAACAGGTGGCGTAAAAAGACGCTCGGTCTCGGTGCGACGGACCAGTCTTCGCTGTCCATCTCCAAGGTCCCATTCTTGTACAACTTTTCGCCAGCAGTTGTCCCCAAGCCGCTCGACTGGGAGGACGACATTACCATCACGGGTTACTGGACGCTCGAGGACAGCGACAAGGATTGGTCACCCCCGGACAGCCTGATTGCATTCATGGAGCAGGCGAAAGAGGACGGCAAGCCCCTCGTCTATATTGGCTTTGGATCGATTGTTGTGCCCAACCCGCAAGCAGTTACCAAAAGCATTGTCAAGGGTGTACAGAAAGGTGAGCACCGAAACAATCAAACAACAAGCTGACAACAGCCGGTGTACGTGCGATCATTGCGAGGGGCTGGTCTGCGCGCTCGGAGGACGGCTCAAAGGAGGTAGACGACACACCACTCCCCTACTTTTGCTACCAGCTGGACAAGGTGCCACACGGGTGGCTGTTCCCCAAAATCCAGGCAGCCATGCACCACGGTGGCGCTGGCACAACGGGTGCGAGTTTGGCCGCGGGTCTGCCGACTATCATTCGCCCGTGGTTTGGCGATCAATACTTTTGGGCCACCCGCGTCACCAAGCTTGGCGTCGGCCACAAGCTGGCTTCGATGCGCTCGGACGAGATTGCGTCTGCGCTCAAGAAGGCGACGACCGACCGCGTCATGGTCGAAAAGGCGTCTCGCATGGGCCAGCGCATTCGGTCCGAATCGGGCGTTGATGTGGCGGTCAACACGATCCATTACAACATCATCCGTGCCCTGCGCGATGGCAGCAGCAAAGCCAAGCCGAGCAAGGCGGAGGCCGTGTGCAACATTCGCGAGAAACTGCCCAAGCCGTCCCTGCCGCTTCCTCGCCTCCGTTGAGCTCGTGCAAGCTCGTGCAAGAGCTCGAAAAGCACTCCACTCGGCCAATGTGTAGAATCTTTTACCACCCCCGCCACAACACCACCACCGAAAAGCACCTGTAGATCCGACATATCCGACGCAAATCTCTCGACCGACTGTCCTTAATCGTCGTGATTGGCGGTTTCGTGTAAATAGTCCTTTTTTGTAAACCGATGTAAATCAGTCGATCCCTTGGTAACATTGCTGGTGACGTCACCTCGAGGGTCTGTCTGGATCATCGGCCACAAGGGTGCCTGAGCCAACCACGAGGTTCTGTGGGCCACTGGAACGTTCGCCGAGCTCCAGCCTGCTCCGACATGCTCCAGCCACTACCCGCGGCATCGTTGCTATGGTGCTGGTCTTAAGAGCAACCCCCGATGCACCCACTGTGATGCCCCTTCCCACGACTTGAATTTACCCCTCTCTTCTGTCCATTGCAGAACACACACACGACACATGATGATTGCACGTAGGCAATTGACACGAACTGCGCCACTTGCGCGTGCCTCGCTTGCGCGCACGTCCATGGCCCGCTCCCCACTGCCGCTTGCCCGACTGAGCCCACTGTCCGCGACACTCACCGCCCCCGCACTGGGTGTGCGTTCATATAACCAAGGCCCACGCTTTCCCGGCGGCGGCTTCCCTCCCGGCGGTTTCCCTCCTGGCGGCTTCCCACCTGGCGGTTTCCCACCCGGCGGCGGCGGTGGGGGCGGCTTCCCACCCCGTGGAGGCTACCCGCAGCAGCCCCAACAGCCCCAGGGCCCCAAGAGCGGCGACACGCTCAAGCAGTACACGACCGACCTGACCAAGCTCGCCGAGGAGGGCAAGCTCGACCCGATCATCGGCCGTGACGAGGAGATCCGCCGCACCATCCAGATTCTCTCCCGCCGCACCAAATCAAACCCCGTGCTCATCGGCCTGCCCGGTGTCGGAAAGACGGCCATCCTCGAGGGCCTCGCGACGCGTATCGTCAACAAGGAGGTGCCAGAGTCCATCCAGGGCAAGCACCTCCTCCAGCTCGACCTCGCGGCACTCATGGCCGGCACCGGTGTGCGCGGCGAGTTCGAGAGCCGCTTCAAGGCCCTCCTCAAGGATATCGAGGAGAGCGATGGCAAGGCCATCATCTTTATCGACGAGTTGCACACTTTGTTGGTGAGTAGGACGTGTTCAGAGCCATTTCAAGAACGAGGGACCGGGACGTGCGTTGGTGGTGCCCCCCCGATTACCTGCCCGAGTGCCACACTGAGCTCGAGCCCAAGCTAACTTGCAGAACCTCGGAAAGACGGAGGGCTCGATGGACGCCGGCAACATGATCAAGCCTGCGCTTGCCCGCGGCATGCAGCTCATCGGCGCTACGACCCTCGACGAATACAAAAAGTACATTGAAAAGGACCCGGCACTGCAGCGCCGTTTCCAGATTGTCATGGTCAACGAGCCGAGTGTCGAGTCGACCATTTCGATCCTGCGTGGCCTCAAGTCGCGCTTTGAGGCGCACTTTGGTGTGCAGATTGCCGACTCTGCACTTGTGACGGCTGCCGTGTACTCTGACCGGTACATTGCGGACCGTTTCCTGCCCGACAAGGCGATTGACCTTGTGGACGAGGCGTGCTCTGCGCTCAAGCTTGCGCACGAGAGCCGGCCCGCGACGCTCGAACACCTGGACCGGCTGATTGTGACGCTCGAGATTGAGCGCGAGTCGCTGAAAAAGGAGACGGACCCGTTCTCGGTATCGCGCCGCAAGGAGGTCGACCAGGAGCTCGAGGAGAAGAAGCAGGAGCAGACCAAGCTCATGGAGATGTGGCAGCAGGAGCGTGTGCGCATCAACGAGATCAAGCAGATCAAGGAGCACATCGAGTACGCCAACATTGAGCTCGAGAACGCCCAGCGCCAGGGCGACTTTGAGCGCGCGTCCAAGCTGCGCTTCTCGACCATCCCGCAGCTCCAGGAGCGCCTGCCCCAGGCCGAGGCCGAGCTCGAGGCCGACGCAAAGGAGCAGCCCGACCTCGTCGTCCGCGACAAGGTGACGAGCGAGGACATTGCCATTGTCGTCGGCAAGGCGACGGGCATCCCCGTCTCCAACCTGCTCAAGGGCGAGCGCGAGCGTCTCATCCACATGGAGGACCAGCTCAAGAACCGCGTCGTCGGCCAGGACGAGGTCATCAAGCGTGTCTCTAACGCGATTCGTCTCTCGCGCGCCGGTCTCCAGTCGCCCACGCGCCCGCTCGCGTCCTTCCTCTTCCTCGGCCCCACCGGTGTGGGCAAGTCGGAGCTCACAAAGGCCGTCGCAGAGTTCCTGTTTGCCGACGAGAAGCGTGCCATTATCCAGCTCAACATGTCCGAGTTCCACGACAAGCACACCATCTCGCGCCTGGTCGGCGCCACCCCGGGCTTTGTCGGCTACGAAGAGGGTGGCCAGCTCACCGAGGCTGTGCGCCGCCGCCCCTACTCTGTCGTCGTGTTTGACGAGATTGAAAAGGCGCACCCGGACGTTGCCAACATTCTCCTCCAGATCCTCGAGGAGGGCACGCTCACCGACGGTCAGGGCCGGCAGGTCAGCTTCAAAAACTGCATCATCGCCCTCACGTCCAACCTCGGCGCCGACGTCCTGTACGAGCCCGGCTCGACCAACCCGGACGGGACCGTCAGCGAGGCGGCCAAGTCGGCTGTCCTCCGCGAGGTGGGCCAGTTCTTCAAGCCCGAGCTCCTCAACCGCCTCGACGAGCTCGTCGTCTTCAACAAGCTGCCCCAGAGCATCATCCTCGACATTGTCGACCTCCGCATCTCCGAGCTCGCAAAGCGCCTCCAGCCCCGCCGCATCACCCTCGAGGTCTCGGACGACGCGCGCGAGTGGCTCGCCAAAAAGGGCTACAGCGACAGGTACGGCGCGCGTGCCGTCCAGCGCGTCATTCGCGACAAGATTGCAAACCCCCTCTCGATCAAGATGCTCGAAGGGTCCGTCCAGGACGGCGAGATCGTCTCCGTCGGCCTCAAGGACGACGAACTCACCTTCTCGTCCAAGCCAGACCCCAACCAGCCAGACGCGCCCAAGAAGTCGGACGAAAAGGACGCGCGCACACTCATGGAGGACAGTGGCGAGATGCCATGAGCGTGAGCGCTGCCCGTGCCCCCCCGCGCCCGTGCTCCCGAATAGTTGAGACGCACGTAGCTCGCCCCCCACCCCTCGCAAGGAAACGCACATACGCACATTTCTTGGCATTAACCCCTACATCTCGATCACCATCACTCGGCACTCCCCCGCCGATACCCCACGCCAAGATGCGCACTGCACATGGGCCCTGTCTTGAATAAGAAGAAAAAGCTGGTTGTACATCTCGCAACTGCAGCGGTATGACGGACCGAACTCGGACCGGCACTAGGCCTCTCCATAAAGCATGTATATCATCGTTCCTAGCCATGAGCAGACCTGAGCACGTGCATTCCATTCAAGGTTCAACAGGAATGCCGCATAAGGTCGTGGCGATTCGTCATCTCGTGTTCGCATGGTCTCTCGCACGGTTTCACTTGATCCCTGCCTGAAGCAAGAGACACAGTCGCCGGGTTGGAGGACTCGCTCCACGAAGGAGAGCTGCCTCAACAAGATTGAGTGCGGAATCACCACATTGAGCTCGGGTGCCATCAGGCATATATGGGCCGCCCAACTGGAGCCATAGTGTATCTGCACAAGCACTATGTCAAGGCATGGGGCAGCATGGCAAGGAGAGTCATATGCAATTCCTCCAGCGTGACCTTATTTCAAGCCAGGGCTCTTGTGCACGAGGCGTACCGGTCCGACATTGACGAGTCCGTTTTGCCGAACTGGCGCGGGGACTCTTAAGCGATTGCTACAGTACGTGCACTCGAGGCTGCAAAACGTTTCATCCTCCCAATCGCAGCAATGAACTTGAACCGGCGGCGAGGGACCAAGCCATACGTCAGCCTGCTGCACAGTCCTCGGCACGGTTCACGCCGGCGCAGTCGAGTATGACGTTTCACCACAATGATCGTGTTTCAAGTGGCCTTCGGGCACGTTCTCATGGCGCAGTTGGGCAAAGGCCGACGGGGCGCAGACATGCCGCGTTCACCGTGCCCTCGGTAACCTCGTTTTGTATGAGAGGGTCGTAGACGTCAGTGCCCATCCTGGCCCTGCCTGCTGGCCGCAGGGCCGACCAAGCGTGCAACTGCCTCTGCTGCTCCTCCCGTTTTTCTTGCCTTTCAGCAGTTACCAGCAGGCGTCGTCAACGCGTATACGCAGCTCGTGGAATGAAACTCCCACGTGCGGATATTCCTCCTGCACGGCCTTGTCCGAATGCCATTGAATAAGTGTACTTTTCTTCTAGCGTCCAGCAAGAATGCTAGTGCCACAACGACCGCTAACCCCAATCGGAGTGCCTTAGTTGAGCGGCCAGCTGTGCCTGCCGAGTCCATGCCGGGCTCCACACACATTCCGTGGCGACAAACCAACTTGATCTGGTGATCATTTACCCTCGGTCATTCATGGAGACTTGCACGACACCAACCGCTTCCGACGCCGGTACCGTGTTCTGCATGCCGCGGAGGCAGAGCGTGGGTAGTTTATGCTATTGAAAAAGGCTCGGTCATGCCCGGCCATGCCATGACTCGTTCCGAGTCACGACCAGTCACGTTTCCTAGGAGTCGAAGGGGTGTTGATGCAAGAATGATGACGTGGGCTGGCTCGTAAATTCTAGAGCAACGCTCAAATCGCGCTAATATTAATGGCATTGGGTCGGAGAGAGGATGCGCACGCCCGCCAGCGGCGCCCGTGGTCATCCACATTACGACACGGTGGGCACCACGAGTGGGCTGGTCGCAACTGCATTGTGAACGAGCATCGTACATGGGATTCCCAAGAGGTTTCACTTGCTCCTTCCTTGCGCAACCATTGCTTCGTGGACCAACACGTCCAACCTGCCACGGCTTGCTGGACGTCATTGCCTACCTTCATCTCCAGCCACCCAGAGCGCCTGTATTACTGTCGACACCGTGTGCCCTGCGTCACAGACGCATTATTGGACGTAAGGAGACGAAGTGTAGCAGCCACGGCCGCGCCGAGGACAGCAGCAGGCAGAAGGGATCGAATCGGCGGCTCAATCGTCGGGGAGAATCGGAGTCAACAACAACAAAATGCACAACTGCCCAGCTTGGCCAAAAGGGACCCAGTAGAGTTGCGCTAGCCATGCCCTCGCGCTCTTCCAAAGGATCTTACAGAGGGTGTGTTACACAGTCCGAGTCCGAAGAGGTTGACGGCCGTCGGCGGCCGAATGCAAGGGTCCAGGCACAGGGGCAGTTGTGGAGGGTTTCGAGCCATTCAGGGAAAACATTGGGTGGCGACTCTTGCAAGCTTGTCCACGAGCCCAGCCGCTGACGGCACACCCGCGGCATGCTGCGCATGCACCTCCTGGCTGGGCTGGTGGGCTGGTGCTTATGACTGCTTCAGGCACCCATGTGCACGGGGGTTAGGGGGATCGAGGCTATCGAGGCATGCACGCACGTAAATGGGCCAGCGCTGGCGCAGAACGTCAGTGGCCGGCTGTGGCCTTATGGCTTTGTGGCTTGGTACTAGTGGGGTCTTGGGGGCCTGGGCGCGCGCAGAGAAGTTTATGGTTGAAACAGGACAGGGCGAAATTTGTCTACCATCGTTCGGGCAAAAGATTACAGATTAACGCAAGGGAACTAGGGTCCAGTGGGGGTCGAGGAGGGTGACCATGGGCAGAGGTGGCGAGGTGGAGGTGGGCCACCCGGCGGCCAGAGGATCGCTGGCGGCGTCTAGGCGGGGCTCGGTCACCGAGGCGACATGGGCCGCGGTGGGTGGCGGGCGTCAGAGCTCTTCTGACGCCAGCTACGCCAGGCGGCTCTGGCCAAGAAGCAAGGAGCGAGGCGACGTAGACACCACGTCACCCGTCCCGGACACGGTCGGACACCCTCCCAAGCCTCCTGGGCATGAGGGGCAGCACGCATACCTAGAAGGGAGCTTCGGACGCCCCGTCGCGCCCCACCTCGGGCGACGAGGGCGTGCAGTGTCCAAGATTGCTAAGAAACACGCAGGGATCATGGGCATGTCGCAAGGTGCGCGGTGCCGGAGCCGAGGCGGCATGAGTCGGCGAGCACAGAGGAAAAACGGACGTTTGGTCAAGACCCATCAGTTCAGAGTCGAGACTGGAGCAAAAGCTGCTGCGCAAGCAACTGGGTCTCGCCGGATAATATACGCATGCCTCATGCCACACCCCCTCGCACTCCATTGTCATCGTCACTTCTTATCATCATCCATCGACCAGTAGCTGTCTGCTCTCTGCTGTCACTCCCACGTCGTATCCACATCACACGCATCGTGTTTTCTCACCCACCGAGGACGCTTCTGTTATCTAGGACGCGTACACAACAACAATAACAACAACAGCAAGAACCACTCGCACCCATATCCGCCACACTAGCTCGCCACCGGCCATGCGCGCCGTGACCTACCTTTCCCTCCTGGCACTGCCTGCCATGGCAGCGGCCCTCAGCACAAACGAACCAGCCGCTGTAGCTGCCCGGCACGGCGACGACCACAACGACGACATGGGCATGGGCATGATGCACGACGACACCGAGCACGGACACACTGACGAGAGCGAAGACGCCGCTTCGACCATTGCATCTTCATCTGCCATACCTCCTCCTGCCTCTACCTCGGCATCTACCCCCGCCAAGCCCGCACACGCTCCGCACGACCCTCACGGCCACCACTCGCACGCGCCCGTCAAAGAGTTTCTCGACGACCAAGATATCCACTACTGGCACGATTTCCCCCCGACCTACTTGGACGCAGACTTCCGCCTCACCAACGACTCGGTCATCTTTGGCGAGGAGCTCCCTGCGGACTGGCCACAGGGCGTGCCCTCCCACAGGGGCCTCATGGTCCTGCACGTCCTCTGCATGGTCCTTGCATACTTTGCAATTCTCCCCATTGGTACGTATGTCGGAGTGATTGTTCCCACCCATCCACACCTGACTGCGGCCATACTTCTTGCGAACCTCGCCGAGTCGGCGGCTTCTTGGCATGTCCCATGTCCCAGCCCATGCCAGCGATCCTGCAATCCATTGTTATTCTCCTCGTCCGAAAGATTTTCCGCTTTCATGACCACTGACCATCCACAGCTCTCGCACTCCGCGCCGCCAGCCATCCGTCGCACTACCTGGCCAACACGGCTTTCCTGATTGTCGCCATCCTGGGATGGTTCTGGGGTGTGGCGTACAAGGCAGCCATGCCAGACATGTGAGTCATGAGTCACAAACCTCTGCGATTGTAATCGGTGGACGGGCTCAGATTAGTCATGCCTTCTTTTGCTTCCTGCCAAAGATCAGGCGCCGGTTCAGGGTTTTGGCGACATGCCGACGGGAAAATGGCCGCCGGCCTGGCTGCAGCCTGCAGGCTGTTGGCTGTTGCGCCCTGACCCCACCCGCCCTGGTATCCACATGTCGTCTGTTGCCGCCGCGGCCGCGCACCGGCATGGAATGCCGCTCCCACAATCTGACCCCGTCATCCCCATCTGCTTCCGCGCCTGTCGCAATCTCTCCTAATCTCTCGCAATCTATCGTTAGTAAACAGTCTGGCTGACACCCACAGGTACCCAGGTGCAAAGCACGGTTCCATCGGCAGCATTCTGCTCCTTGTGTCCATCGGCCTCGCAGTCCTCGACTCGTTTGGCCTTATCTCGCGCGCGGTTGCCTTCTACCGTGCTGGAAACCGTGACTGGCGCTCCTTCTTCCGCGATGCGCTCCAGGGTGCCCGTGAGGACAAGTTTGCCGAGGCGAGCCGGTACGAGATGGTCGGGCTGGTGCACGACGATGACGACGACGACGAGCACCCACCCGTCTTTTCCATCGGTGATGACGAGGACGATTCCCGTGCTTCCTCTGGCCGCAGCTCGCCCCGGGCCGGCCGCTGGGCCGCGTCGCGCCAGTCGACCGGCTCGGACGGCACGCTTCACGACTCGTCTCCCACGAGCTCGCGCGGCTCGGCGCACCACTTTGAGATGGGCGCCGACCGCCACCACAAGAACAAGGTCCTGTCTCGCTCGCGTGCGGGCGCCTTTGACGCCGAGCACCAGCCGGCTTGGGGAGAGGTCGCTACCCCCGAAGAGCGTCCAGTTCAGGTGAACAAGCCCCTCACTGCCATGCGCTTTGCCGAGATCGTCCTCACCTGGGTCCGCCGTACGCAGGTCGTCCTCGCCTATGTCTGCATCTGCACCGGTATCCCAGTCTACGTTGGCATGTGCCGCGCCGGCTTCATCAACACGTGCGCCGCGCACATTATCAAGGGCTCCATCTTCTTCGGCTACGGCGTCCTCACCTTTGCCCGCTACCTCGGCGCCTACGCCGACCTCGGCTGGGCATGGAACCGCAAGCCCAAGGGCAGCCGCGCCGTGTCCGCCGAGATGGTCGAGTCGGCCGTCATCTTTACATACGGCATCACCAACACGTGGATGGAGCGCTTCGGCGCAAAGGCAGGCGACCCGTACACTGTCAAGCAGGTGCAGCACATTTCCATCGCCGTCATGTTCTGGTTTGCCGGCCTCTCGGGCATCCTCCTCGAGTCGCGTCGTATCCGCCGCATCCTCGGTGCCGTCGTCTCTTCGGCCTCGCCCAACGGCCGCGTCCGTGAACCGGCCTCGTACGCGTTCAGCTTCAACCCGTTCCCCGCGCTCGTCATTGCCATTACCGGTCTTGCCATGGCCGCGCACCACCAGGACTACAAGTTCCAGGTAGAGATCCACTCGCTCTGGGGCTGGCTCCTTGCGGCCGGAAGTGTGTTCCGCTTCTCTACCTACTTCTTCCTCTGGCTCCGCCCACCCACCGAGAGCATGCTCCCCTCGCGCCCTCCCACCGAGGTCCTCACCGCGTTTGGCTGGGCAGCCGGCGGTCTCGTGTTCATGCTCTCCGACGAGGAGGTGGCCTTTGCAGCCATGCGCTCGGGATTTGACGACATGATGGCCTTCCTCTGCTTTGCCGTCTCCCTCACCTGTTTTGTCTTTACCTGGATCACCGTCGTCCTCGCCGTCAAGGGATACGCCGTCTTCCGGCTCAGCCGCGGTGTCCAGCTCGCCACTGACGAGGAAACCTCCGCATAGATGGTGTCGCTGAAGTGTGTATAGAGTGAGAGAGAGAACGTCACAGTGATCTTAATATAGCCCCACATTATAATGGGCTCTGTCCGGCGGCTAGTGCAGCGCCGGGTAGCTTAATAGGCTGTGATTTATGCAGTAGTTTACACTTTTCTCGACCTGTTCTTTCGTGTTGCATGTTGCAGGTGCATTGGATGTTGCTTTTATGCTCTGGTGGTTGTTATGCTCTGGTGGTGTGGCAGTTGTCCCACAGCCAGCAGCCAGCATGGCAGTGCGTCAAGTGGTAGCGCCTCGTGCCCCGCACAACCCCATTTGTGCCTGACCAAAAAGTTGATCTGTTGTTGCATCCCTCCACCCCACCACCATGACCTCGGACTCCGAAGACGAAGGCGGCTTCGGTCTCGGCGACCTGATGCCTGTAAGTCTGCCGCCGCTGGATACCTGTGCAGCGGTGCTTGCTACTGCAGCCAATGTTACGGGACTGCACAAGTCCCGCGTTGCGACACAGGGCTGCCAGGCGCGCCCATAACAACCCCCGTCCTGACACGCAGCGCGAGCCATCACCCGAACCCATCCCCTTCTCGTTCGCGAGCTACACCCTTCCCGAGGGCTACACGCTTCCTAGTGGGGAGCGCGACCTGTCCATCCGTCTCGTCGGCAGTCATCCACTGTGGGGCCACCATCTGTGCGTATTGTGACGAGAGGCTTGAAACGG
This sequence comes from Pascua sp. PH4015B, assembly GCA_025502685.1. Taxonomy (NCBI): domain Eukaryota; kingdom Fungi; phylum Basidiomycota; class Tremellomycetes; order Trichosporonales; family Trichosporonaceae; genus Pascua; species Pascua sp. PH4015B. The sequence goes on from JAMFRD010000014.1 coordinate 150,111, forward strand.
AGGCTTGGCGTATCGACTTCCCCGTCTCCTCCTTAACCCATCGCCCCCACCCTCACTAACAACAGGTGGAACACTGCGATTGTCACCACATCATACATCCTCTCGAACCCCGCCCTCGTGAAGGGCAAGCGCGTCCTCGAGCTCGGCGCGGGCGGTGCGCTACCCTCGCTCGCGTGCGGCCTTGCGGGTGCGACCACGGTCGTGGCCACAGACTACGCCGACGATGTGCTGATGGAGAACATTGCGCACAACGTGTCGACCAACCTGGGGCGAAAGGGCGACGCGGTGCTGGCTGTGGGACACACGTGGGGCGCGGACGTCAAGCCATTGCTGGCCGCGCGGTCGGCTGGCGAGGTGGCATCGGCGGGATCTGACGCGTCCGACGGACGGTACGACCTCGTCATCCTCTCCGACCTCATGTTCAACCACAGCCAGCACGCCGCGCTCATCCGCACCCTCGAAGCCACCCTCTCCCTCACCCCCCCTGCAGCCGGTGAAGGGACACCCTGCGCGCTCGTGTTCCTCACACACCACCGCCCGCGCCTCGCGGACGCAGACATGGCCTTCTTCCCCCGCCTCGCGCGCCGCGGGTGGGCGTACGAGCGCGTCGTCGAAGAGTACACCGGCCCCATGTTTAAGAACGACCCAGGAGATGCGCAGGTGCGCGGTACCGTGCACGGATTTAGGTGCTGGCGGGATCCGTCCGCACGCGTCGAGAGCGAGGATAGCGATGAGGACTAGGCAGCGACGTGGGAGGGAGGAGGGCGGTAGATACTAGATGTATACCCATAGCACCGAGTGCGGGTTGCACGCAGGTCATTCATGGACTGCGTGCTGTACTGTACTATCACTGCATAGTTGCTAGTCGGTTGTCGGTGCCCAACACGCGCGGGCTTTGCAAACTGTGGCTGACGGCGGCCGTGCTGAGACAAGTCGGTACACCCAGAGTCGGTGCAGTTCTCATTGCCGAGATGGGCGCCTGTGGGTATGCGCCGATAGCCTGCTGCATGATCGGCTGCATTCTGAAGCATGCGGCTTGCTTGCACCTGTTTGCTTGCTTGCAGGATGCAGCAAGCAGCTCATGCATGATGCAGCTCACGCACCATGGCCAGGACGCAGCAAAGACAGACTTTTGGACATTTATGCTTCCGCTGCCAAGGACGACTGCGATAACGACCACCCTGCATGCACCCCTTGCCACGGTGCCAGTCATGCCGGCCGCACTGGCCGTTGGGCGGCGCCACCCGAAATCCGACAGAGCGCGAATCCACGCCCAAATGTGGGGCCATCGAGTAATCAGCCTAGTCGCGCACGCCACTCTTACCGTCGTCGTCACCCCCATCTCCGACTCGGCACTACTCACCACTACTCGTCGACGCCGCACGCCGACGCACGCTACGACACGCCTCGAGGCGCTCGGACACCCGTTGTTGTACTTTGCACGTTCTGGACACCACCGCCGGCCGCCCCGCACCCCTCGCCCCTCCCCCTCGGCACCCTACGCATCTCCCTCGTTTCCTCTGCGGTCGCCTCGTCTCGCCTCGTCTCCCCTCCTCTCGTCTCTTCTCATCTCTACCCCACCCTCCGCGTATCCCCGCGATGCCGCGCTTCCTCCGCGCCCCCGCCGGCCTCGGCGAACGCATATCGGGCTTTGTCGACGCGCTCCTCTTCCGCCTCCCGGGCCCGAGCAAGGAGGCAGGTGCCACCGCCAACGCTACCGCCGCGGCGAATGGCACGCACCACACACACGCCGAGCAGGTCATCGATGCGGCCGCGTTACGCGCACTCGATAGCGACGCGATACGGCCGTTCCAGTTCTTTGGGAGCGGGTATGGGCTCATGCTCATCGTCACTGTGAGTTGCCGAGTTGGCGCCGAGTTGGCACCGAGTTGCGTGCTGCTGGTGAGATGGTGTGCAAGAAGTTTGTCATCGGTTGTGGGGAGCCGGTGCCACTGTGTAGTGCACGTCTGTTGCTGCTGCAGATCAGTGTCTATGGCAAGGTCGGACTCAGTGCTTCACCGCCATGTTCATACCCGTTCCTACGCGCCGCCCTCGTCGGCCGTACCCGGCGTTCTTTCTGTCTACCGTCTCATTCAACGCGTGTTCTCTTACTAACCCCAGGCCATTCTCCTCAACCGGATCCACAACATCGTCCGCCGACCGCGCGCGCCACCACCTATCCGGGGGAACGGCATGCGAGCACGGATAGGCCGCGCGCTCACCTCACCACGGGCACCACATTGGCTTCGCGTGCCGGGCATTTGTGCCCTGGGTATCGCGTGGTCGCTCTTCACAGTGATCACATTACAGACCGGAGGGCTGTGGCCCTCTCCAGAAGCAGTTAGCGGTGCACGCATGCTACCGTCCTACGTCCGACCATACCTTGCCAGCGCCGCTGACGCGCTCGGCGCATGGGCGGACAGGAAGGAGATGGAGGACGTGTGCTGGACCGTCTTCCTCTGCGTATGCACGGGGCTTGTGTGTGGCGCACTCGCCAACGGGCTAGATAGTGGCCACCGGCGCGATGTGGGCACCAGCTTCAACCTGGTGAGTGCTCGTGCATCCCAACCATGTCGTCACGCTAACGCCACAGTTTGGCTTCTCATTCCTCCTCCACTTCTACGCGTCACCCCTCACCCACACTGTCCACCCGGAGCACCATGGGCGGCCAGACGTAAACGTCCTCTTCCAGCTATGGGTGGGGCTCACAGAGGTAGGTCGACATTGCCAGCGGCACGAGGCTGGAATCCTCGCTAACACCCAGCTCACATGGCTCCAAGCACTCGAACTTTCGCCGTCGCTCCGGCGCAACCAGCTTCTTCCGACTGGCGTGTGTGGTGCGCTCGGCCTCACCCACTTTGTCTACACGCTTGTGACGGCACCATTACGCTTCCCGAGCTTCACGTTCCTTACACACCTCCTCGCGCTTCTCCTCACGATTGTTGTTTCATGCACCGTCCTCCTGCGCGCCTTCACACACATCTTCACGCTCGGCTACATTCCAACACCGATCCTGGCCAACCTCCTCCCGAATGAGGGCGCCATTCCGTCTGCAGAGGACGATGTCGGTGTTGCTCTCCTCAAGCTCGGAACGGCTTGTATCGAGGCGACATCATACTCTGGTCTCCGGAACGAAGTCGCAGCCGTCGAGGAGGTGCAGCCGTGGATTGAGCTCTCGTCACTCGGCAGCGGCGTCACCCAACCCAAAGCGCCCAACGGCTTTGGTGTCCGTATTGACGATATCCGGGTCGCCGAGCTCCGTAATCCAAACGATGACAGCCCACGAGTCGAGCAGGCCAAAAAGTTTTGGAGGGCGTGCGGCAACCTCGCAAAGGATGTTTTCTGGACGACCATGCTCGGCACGCCCGTCGGCCGTAGAGTCTACCGATACCTGTGGGTCCTGTACAACATGCGCTGGTGGTATGGTCCGCGCCAGTGGCGCGTCTGGCGCCGTTCCGCGTGGGCTGCGCCGCCGCGCTATATCGACCCCTTACCCCCCGCCCTCATGACGAGCGCCAGCACTGGCTGGTCCAGTGCTGTCCAGCTCCGCCGTGATGCGACGCCGGTCATTGTTGGCGCGAATACGCCCGAGGTGGAGTTTACGTACGACCAGGTCCTCCGCGGCGAGGTGGTACTCGAGAACGAAGATGACGATGACGATTGGCGCAGCGAGGCGTCTGATACGTCTGTAGCCACCATGGCTGTTGATGAGGACGAGGACGACGAGCAGGCAACACTCTACCGCGACTTGGTTGTGCGCGAGGCAACTCCGGAGGGAGATGACTCCGCACCGCTACAGCCCATCCTCCTTGCGCACTTGACATCATCGTCGTCATCACCTCTCACGCGCCGACGCTATGCTGCCATGCTCGGTGGTCCCGCAAGCTCACCACCTTCCACCCCGACGCGCGGCGTGTCCACGTCCGTGGCGTGGGGCTCGGCGCCCGACGCCACCCTCGCCGACGTGGTCGTTACGCGCCGGGCCGTTGTGGCCGCCCAGCCCCAGCCCGACATGTGGGATGAGGAGCGACGCCATTCGTGCGTCGTGTGCATGGTGCAGACACGCGACGTGATTTTGTGGCCGTGCCGCTGCCTGCTCATGTGCAACGACTGCCGCGAGAGCCTGGCTGCGCGCCTGGCGGCAAAGGACCATGTGTGTCCCAACTGCCGCACAAAGGTGGAAGGATACAGCCGCATATATGTGCCATAGACACGGGCGACAGAAGACATTATTGCATGTAGGAGGTATTACAGATGACGATTGTTGAACGAGACGGCCATGACGAACGTGTATGTGGCGTCACCATGCCCGGTGCCACATCTGTGCCACTTTGCATGGGACAATACCAAACGGGCTAACTGGGGCCCTTTTACGGAAAACGGAAATACGCGGACAAATGCGGTCATCGCCTGCCGGCTGTGGCCGTCGTGCCTCCACCGTCTGGCCGTCTGGCCGCCAGCCGCCTGGGCTACCTCTGCCTCCGTACGAGGGCCTGCCCATCTGTAATCAAAAAAGTTGGTACGTGGTGCTCGGAGCCTGGAACGCCACCCACCCCACCTAGCCACCTTCGACTTTGTGGAGGCGAGTGCAGCGAGAGCAGCCAGAGGCAGAGGCAAGGAATTGCTTGGTATCATGACGGTGGTCATCAACCAAGCCACAAGATTTTGCCAAAAACCACTCAGCTGCACCACGACCACCACTCCACCCAGGCCACCAGCTGGTACCAGGTCCACTCTGCCACTCTCCTCGGCACCGATCATATCCTTGCTTACCCCTCTGCATCACTACTCTACCCTCTACTCTACTCTCCCACCCACTCCGCACCCGTCTTGTCGACGCTCGCGACTCCGACTCCGACGCCACTCGGTCTCCGCCGCACATTCGGACCCCCCGCGCGTCCGCCGCCCGACTCGGATCCTTCTGACATTATCTACAAACCCCCTGCCCACGTTTCGACCCACGTTCAAACTTTGCATCCATCTCATCCCATCGCACCTGCACCTACACCTACACAACTACTCCTGCACCGCATACATCCCGGTGCCCATCTCACCTTGGCCGCCCACCGCATCTCGCCGCCGATCCTCTCACCGGCCCAAAAGCAGCCAGATTTAGGCTGAGACACAACCTCCCCTGCACCCCGCCCCGCCGATCCATCACTCCACGACTCGCAATGTCCACCCCGGGCCACAACTACCCCGCCATCAAGCTCTTCACTGGTGAGCCTCTGCGAGTACGGCCTGGAACCTGCCTCTCCGTTGGCCAGAAGCTGGTGGACGGCCGTAGACAGCCCAACGGACCTGGGTCTTCTCGCATTAGACCTTCCCTCGCTCGACTCGGAAGGCACCACCACCCGACAACCCTCACAGACGCTCCGCGGCCCAGCCCAGTGGCGACATTGTGTGGACACACCTGACACACAGGCACGTCGCACCCCGAACTCGCGCAGCTCATCGCCAAGCGTCTTGGTATCCCCCTCGCGCGTGCCAATGTCGTCCAGCCCCCCTCGGGCGAGACAAAGGTCACCATCGTCGAGAGCGTGCGCGATTACGATGTCTACATTCTCAACACGGTGGGTACTCGTATCCGGTCATGTCCATGGGAGGGAGCCTGCAGGAACTGCGGATGTGTTACGCGTGGAGCAGCCGACTAGATTGCGTGCGATTGCATGCGGGTGGTGTAGTGGGCGCGAGTGTGTAGGTGCGAGTGTGGGTGTGGTGTGTACTTGTTGGTGTGGCATGTCGAGTCTCCGCTCGGCGCGGCCACTCGTTGCTGTTATCTGTGCCAGCACTTGCAACCGCCCACTCGTTGAGTTTATCTTTGGAACACCCGCACCCCTTCCTCATCTGCCGTCTCCGTGCCCACCGGGCGACAACCAGCACAAGCCATGACTCCCCTCTCCCCAGACCTCGAGAGGCCCACACGCCGACGATCCGACTAACCTCCCAGGGTGCGGGCGCCGTCAACACGTCGCTCATGGAGCTGTGCATCATGATTCACGCCTGCAAGATTAGCTCTGCGCGCCGCGTCACTGCCATTATCCCGCACTTTTTCTACGCGCGCCAAGACAAGAAGGACAAGTCGCGTGCGCCCATTACGGCCAAGCTCGTCGCCAACATGCTCATCGAGGCCGGGTGCGACCACGTTATTGTGAGTGGAGTGTCTGGATGCCAGTTGGAAGGAGTGGCGTGGCATTGTTGAATCTCCTGGCCAGGTATTGGTAGAGACAACCAGGCCTTGGGTCGTGCCGAGCTGCAGGTGCTGTCGGATGAAGAGTACCCGCTTCCGCTGAGTACTACTCCCCGTGGTAGTATCCTCCGCCATGACCTCCGCTTGCCTTGTTTGCGTCAGCCACAGCCAAACACTGACACACAGACCATGGACCTGCACGCGTCCCAGATCCAGGGCTTCTTTGACGTGCCCGTCGATAAGTGAGCTCAGCCCCATGTGGCGGTGAGCCTGTGCTGACCCAACTTTCTACTACCCTGTGCCACACTCGACGTTGATTCTCCACTACAGCGTGAGTCTTGAGCAGTCGCTGGCATAGTTGCAGACGAGCGACACGCCCATGACCTCACATATCCCCCACTCACACCCCAGCTCTACGCCGAGCCGTCCATGATCCACCACATCCGCAAGCACATTGACGTGGAGAACTGCGTCATTGTCTCGCCTGATGCCGGCGGTGCCAAGCGCGCGACGTCGATTGCCGACCGCCTCAATGTCGAGTTTGCCCTGTTCCACAAGGAGCGCAAACGCGCCAACGAAGTGTCGCGCATGGTCCTCGTCGGCAGCGTCAAGGGCAAGATTGCCGTGCTCGTCGACGACATGGCCGACTCGTGCGGCACCCTCGGCCTCGCGGCCCGCAACCTCCTCGAGGCCGGCGCCACAAAGGTCTACGCCTTTGCCACACACGGTATCCTCTCGGGCCCCGCGCTCAAGGTCATCGCCGAGAGCGGCATGGAAAAGCTCGTCATTACAAACACCATTCCCCAGACGGACAAGGTCGCGCAGTGTGACAAGATTGAGGTCGTCGACATTAGCGCCGTCCTCGCAGAGACTATTCGTCGTAGCCACTTTGGCGAGTCGGTTGTGAGTACCAGTCATCCGAGTTTGGGCGCGGTCGTGATTCCCTACGCGACTGTGGTAGTTGGGGCCTGTGACGATTCTGCCCCGCAAGGGCGATCGTCTCGCTGTGCCGAAACCCATACACCCCAATACCAATAGGCCTACCCCACACATCCGGGAAAGTACTGGCACCCCTGCTCCCCACACCACGCACCCCTGCTCCCCACACCACGCCGTAACCAAGCTCACACCCCAGTCGTACCTCTTCCACGAGGTGCCCTTTGTCAACGGGATCGCCATGTGATGTGTGTGTGTACACTAGTACCGAGGACGATTGTCGGATCGGATCGGAATGCATTTTTGATACATGAAGATGTGCCAGCGTGCTTGCGTTTCAAGACCTGAGTGTGCACCATATCTGGACGTCGTTTGGTCCGAGTGGGAATCATGTCTGTGGACTACTTGCCGGGCCGCCCGTGGACAACAAGTTTGAATGCCGAGCAGGTCTGGAGAACACTCGACCTCCCTTCAACATTTCCTGTCGCCATCCGCCCCCCCGCGCGCGGCACCTCGAAAGTTGTAGAAGAGAACGAGCCAACTACCAAAACGTGCGTTACACTTGTCTAAGGGATGTTATTTTTTCCAGACTAGCACTCACTACTGACTGTGGCAGCGGGCTCAACGCCCAATGGGATTCGGTCCAACTCTACACATTTCCAGTCATATACATATCATCTACGTCCAGCGCAAAAAAAATATGAACGCGGAGTACAGACACACGTCGGGTTTCACGTTTGGTATCTTATTGATCGTATCTTACACACACAGTACTAGTCCAACGTCGCGTGGTTTAATGGACACATCGCAGTCCTACACGAGACGAACGCTGCGACGCTTGCGTGGGCACTTGTTTGTCGCGCTTGGCTTGGCTGCGACCATGCCACCCGCCCCAGACTCTGTATCTGCGACGACAGAAGCAGAAGGGTTGCTGGAAACGTGTCGTGCGGCAGAGCTCACAGGGGCAACGTTGCTTTCAACGTTTTGGGCCGACACCGCACTTGCCTGGTGGACCCCGGAAACGTCACCAGACACAGGGAGCACCGAACGGGTCGAGGTGTCGTCCATCACAGTAGCTGCGTCGGTTGCGTCCGGCACCGGGCTGGCTGTACTTGTCGGAACTGCGATCATTACGCCCATGTTGGGGTTGGCCGAGCCGGTGGGCTGGAAGGTGTTTGCGATCGACCTCGAGTTGGAGCCGGAAGCGGAGCCGATGTTGGAGCCAGAGGGGAGGCTGGAGCCAGAGGGAATGCTGGAACCAGAGGGGAGGCTGGAGCCAGAGGGGACGCTGGAGCCAGAGGGAATGCTGGAAACAGAGGGGACACTGGACCCAGAGGGGACGCTGGAGCCAGAGGGGACGCTGGAGCCAGAGGGGACGCTGGATCCCGAAGCCTGGCCACCGGTCGAGCCAGCACCAAAGCCCACCCTTGAGGCTCCATCGGCCCCGGAGGTCGACAAGGACGACGTGGGAGCGGTGGAGCTCGAGTCAGCTGCTGTACCAGCGAGACTGCCGGAGCCGCTGATGGAGGAGCTGGGAGCCGTGCTGATCCACGTCGACAAAGTCTCAGAGGCAGATTGCGAGTCACCCGCCAGACTTGCGCTGACCGAAGTACCGGAGCTCGAGAAGCCTGTGGTGGTGGCCGAGCTCACTCCTCCAGAAGAGCCGGGCCCGCCGGTACCTGTCTGAGATCCTGACCCGCTGGAGGAATAGGAAACACCTGTGCTGGATGCCGACCCCGCTGCGATAGGGGACACAGAGCCGATGGTGCCCGCAGACTGGGCACTGGCCGACGTAGCGCTTGGGATGCTGGTGGCCGAAATGCTAGCCGAGTTTGACCCAGCCGAAGTCGCCTGCTGCGTGCTGGAGGCGGAGGCTGCTGTGGACGACGTCTGGGTCCCGGAAGCCTCCCCCTGGGATGCTGCTTCAACCCCCGTGCTGCTCGCCAAGTTCGAAGGGATTGCCGAAGACGAAGAGTCGTCGCCTCCGATGGGAATTATGGGAATTACGCTACCATCCGTACTGGTCGTCGTGGGTTGGGAGCCGGAGGACTGTGCGCCCGAGGACTGTACGGCGGAGGACTGTACGGTGGAGTACTGTACGGTGGAGGACTGTGTGCCGGATGACTGCTGACCAGAGGACTGGACGCCAGAGGACTGGACTGTCGAACCTGATGGCACGGCGGAGGACTGGGTGGAGCTGGCGGGGACCATCGCCGTTGGAGAATTCACAGACCCTCCGCTCGTGTTGGAATCGCCCAGAGAGGAAGTCTGTTGGTCCTCGTCGTCGCCATCATCATCGTCGTCATCGTCATCGGGGCACAGTAGACCCATGCACTTGCACGGCGGAACTCCAGGAATGCACCCAACTGGTATCCATACCACGCCAGCAGGACCGGGGGTTGGAAGGGGTTGCGAAGCTGGGGGTTCAGCCGGTGGCGGAGTGGGGGGACCAGGCGGAGTGGACACAGACGACCATACAGAAGTTGGGGATGCGGTAGGTGTGGACGTTGGGGCAGAGGTGGCCGTGGTCGATGACATAGACGTCGATGAACTGGATGAAGACCTCCTTCTTCCAGGATTTTCTTGGACGACTTCAGCCACGAACTCTAGAATATGCTCTACATCGTAAGGCTCAATTACGTCGCCACCTCCCCAAGGATTTAGAAGTTCGACACTGTCGCTGAATATTGTTAGCTGCATGTCGCGTGTCTCAATTGACGGACTTACTGAACTGGATCGTATGACAACACGCCATAAGTGTGGTCGCTAACGAACGTCCTGTATTCTTCATCGACCTCTGGGAATAGGAGATCTGTTGCCCCCCCGTCTTTCTTTATGGTTCCCAGGGTGGTTAACCTTTCAGGGGAGGCTTGCCTAAGCATCCGGGCCATTTCGTTCCGGGTTCCCTCAGTCTTCACAACCGCATTGGAGACCGTTATAGTCTTGCCCCGTCCAAGAAGATTATCAAAAATCTGTCATGAGGAGTGTGGTTAGCTTACTCAACGTAGGTAGATTCTTATCACTGCAGGTTCCTGCCACTCACACGACCAGCATTGTTACCTTCAACACAGGTTCCAAGTTTAAACCCCTCGGCCTGTGAAATGGCATACTCGACAGCACCGACCCACCTGTGAAATACATTAGTTTAATACTCCAAGATATCAAATGACTTCTCACCAAGGCCAATTTTCTTCGGGGCGGGTGTCCGTATTTTCATTGTTGAGAGGACCAGCTAGAGCATAGGAGACGGACTGGTTTTTGTTTTTATTGTCGCCCCCGTGGACGTCTCTCAAGTTGACCCAAAGCGACTGGACCTTTGCGGCGTTGGTCGGGTCCTGCTTGACACCTGAGAACAGATTCGTGATCACACTTGGGCGCTGTTTGGCAACTAGTTTGAGAACCGCAGCCAAAAAACAGTTTTCGACATCTTTCCCTTCTTGCACGACATCCTCGTGCTCCGGCTGTCCACTTGGGCCATAGAGAGGACCGCTGGAGACAGGGGCACCTGGACCAGGTACCAGCACAGGTAGATCGTCGGGGCCGTTGCTGTTGCTGGATAGATCACGTTGATCCGGAGGGCCAAAAGGGACGAGCTGTGGAGGAACGGGGCTGGCAGCGCCGAGCCAGTGGGCTTGAGAAGACTAGTCAGCATGGTACAACACGGTCTTTGATCAATAGCAGGACTCACCTTGGGAGAGCAACAAACAGACCCAGGCAAGTGTGAGCCCTCTCATATCCGGTAGTGAGAGCGACGGTGGCTGAGGAGTTCATGGGGCCAAAGCTTGAGCTGCTGGGAATCCTTTAAGTATCATGACACCTGAAAGGCGGTCAGTGGACCCGACCGCCAGGCCACTCAGCTCTGGCTGACTGTCACACTGCGCTCAAAGGTGTGGTCAACACAGAGAACTGCAAAAACAGCGCGGAACGGTGCCGAGTCATCCAAACAGCAGACGTCGGAAGTGCGGCTGTTACCCAGCAACACAGGTACAATGTTGGTTTGCTCTGGACAGCCAGTTGGGACATCAGTTGTGGACGTGTGTTAACTGGTAACTCGTGCAACCCTTCCCTTTCCGTTCGTTGCATGTCCTCCGCGACTTGTTCCGGTGACTTGCTGCTTCGTTCTGAGTACAGTCAAACACAAGAGATTGGCTTGGCGTTGTTGAGCAGTTCAGGACTTCAAACACCGAACAGCGGTTCAAGATTCCAATCGCCGTGCGGAACGTCATGGCGTGTGGCATGGCCCCTGACGTTTCAAGCGCGTCGTGTCACCAAGCTTTGAAGTGACGCGTTGGGCGGATGCCAACCATCCAAGAATGATGCCGTTCTACTGTACCGTACACGAGTGTCCTGTAGTGTGGAACGTGAGTTCCTCAGGTTGTTATCGGCATATGCGGAAGCCGGCTAGTTGTGGTACCTGCAACCTGTCACACCGTCGCAAATAGGCCAGACCTTTGGCAAAATGGAGATATGGAGAGAATGACCACCACGTGCCTGGGTCAGAATCACAGTCGGCACCGGGCACCTTGACGACAACCGCGCGACGGTCACATGAGGGCAGGTCGTCTGTCGACGGTCGTGCTGATCACCCAAAACTACTGGAATGCAACAACTAAGTGGTGGTGTTTGACATTCACCAGTCATCCAGACCCAGTACAGTATCCTCGTATCCCATCTACCCACATGGCGCCTCCACCGTCCCACAAGGTTGCGGCTATCACTTTGCAAACTCCCGGTCTGCAATGGCATTCAAGCAAGGCGGACCGCAACACCGCTGCCGACCGACATTCCCAATCATACTGGCTTGCCCATGCCAACAGCATGCCTGCTGTCACAGCAACGCTGAAGGATGGGGATGGTGATCGCCCAAAGATCTATGTCAAAGTACCGTGGGGGGGCATACGAGGTTTGGGGCCCGAAAAAGCTATTCTACAGGCTGTGAACCACCTTGTTGCCTCATCTCTTAGGACGGGGTCCCGCTCCATCCTTGACGACCTCGAGGTGCTTAGCCTGCGATCGCTCCACGTCGGCCAAATCTCAAACCACTCGGGCGGAATGCGCACAGTCACCAGCTTTATTCCACGTGCACGGCTTGAATTCATTGACCTACACGACGTTGTCCTCCGGGACATGGACGCGGACGCCGCCTTCCTACGTACCTTTGAGCACAACACGACCATCATCTCAGTATGTCACGATTGTACGCCTCACGGCGGCCATCAGGTTTGCAAGGCCAAACGGCGCAGATCGTGTCCCATTGGCGTCTTTTCCGAGGGTATGCCACTACCCGGCGGCGACGACCCTTACTGGGAACGCCGCTTCACCGATTGGTACTGGAGCGCCCGCGTTGCGTCCATCTGCGCGCGCAACGCCGCCCTCCGGTCCCGCGTCCACCAAGCCGTCTTCCGCGTCCTTCCATTCGCGCGCATCTTGCTCCGCGGCCAGAGCCGCGCCCCCATCCCGCTCCCATACCACATTGTCGAGAACATCGCCTTCTTCGCATCCGGCGGTTACCTGACGCGCACCCAACTGCGTCGCCTCCTCGACCACGCCGCCGACGCCGACGAGACACAACGCATCGCCCACATCCTCGGCGAGGCCGCGGCACAGCGCGGCAAAGACCACTGCGAGCAGCTCCGCGACGAGTGGCTCTATAATGGCGGGTTTTGGTGGGAGCTCGGTTACGACGCGGCGCGCGACGAGCTCGAACAACACGGGCAGCGGTACCATACACGTAGTGGGGCGCTCCCGCCGTGGCCTAAACGGGACGACGTGGATGCGCAGCTCAAGTTGTTTGCGTTTACCCCGCCCCAGATGCGCTGGTCGCATGCCGAGGCAGAGTTTGTGCGCAATATCATGAACACTTATGCCTAGAGACAGCTTGAATCACTGCTCGTCGTTCGTTGTATCGTTGTATGGTAAAGAGCTTGCTCACCCTTATCAAGCTAGTCATCTGTTCTTTTGGTACAGGCATGATCGGAAAGTATTGAGACAACCACATGGAGCTCGGTTGCAACTGCAGTGCATTCGCGGGGCATCATGAAGGAAATCCAGGACAGAATATGCAGGACTCGGTGCACCCATCCTCAAAGTGGCAGTCTCAATGCTTTCCCGTAGCACCTGCATACGAACAACAACAACGACGCGAGCCTCCGTGGTCCCCATGCGTCATAGAGTCCAAGCAAACTACTGTAGGGCCGGTCTGGAGAGCCAGGTCTGAAGAGCAAACACGGCAGAAGATTTAGATCTCGTCGACATTGGCCTTGGGTTCAACGGTGAGGCGCCTGCCGCGTCGCCTCTGCCAACTCGTCAACTGGCCCTCACCTGGCGCGGCGCGCTTGTAGCAACTCGTGGCTTGTATTCCGTGTGCTCGTTTCTAACACTGGATGAGCAGGGCCCGCTCGGGATGGCAGTCCTCACCCGAAAGTAGCAAAAGCCGTTCGCATACAATGAAGGCTTTTGAACAGAGGGTTTCTTGCTTGGTCTGACCGATTCTTTACTCTCCGCTCAGTACCATTCAGGAGCAGAGATACACTTCATCACACCGCCGTCGTGTTCTGTATCTGCACCTGTGCTCGCACTCGCCCAAGCATGGCGGCTTTCATCCTACCCTTGTCTCCCTGACGACGCCCGCTTCAAAAGCAACTGGTACGCATACATTCCAAGCACTCTACCTACAGTACACAGCCTTTGCTCACACCAACCCACATTGCCTACTTGTTCTGGGGAATCATAAACGCCTCAAAGAAGTCGGCAATCTCCCCCGCGGCATCCATCCCAAACACTCCGGCCACATGCTGGTCGGGCCTGACGACGACGACGCCGCCATGCGCAATGTCGATGCCGTAGCCCTCGTACGCGCGCCCGTCGCCGTCGTGGTGGCTGCACTCGTCGGAAAAGACGGTGTCAAACGCGCGCACGCCGTAGGGTTTGCGCTTGGGGACGAGCACCTCGGGCAGATCGTTGGCGAGGTACTGCACGTCCCTGTGCGGCGTCGCGAATACCGCGAGCGTCTGGATGACGCTGTCCTCGTCCTCGTTCGGGGGCGTGAAGCGCTTAATGGGCCCAGAGCGGAGGGCGTCGCCGAGCGTTTGGAGCGCGGTCAGCGTGCGCGGTGTGCGGATGTCGCCCGGGAAGACTGGCGTTAGCGTGCTTCGTGGCTGGTTGGTGGGCGGTGCGAGTCTGGCTAGGGGCGCGACAGGATGGGACACACGAGTCGATACAGGGGCACCCCACATGTTGCACCCGAGACCAACTGAGCGGTCACACCGACATGCCTCCACTTCGCTAAGACTCGCCTCGCCTCGCCTCGCCTCGCCTCGCCTCGCCTCGCCTCGCCTCGCCTCGACTCACTGATAATGCGCCACCGGCCGTCGGCGACGAGCTGCGCCTGCAGCTGGATGGTGTGCGCATTGAACGCGCCCACGACCTGGTGGTTTTCAAAGTGCTGCGTGTTAGTGAACTCTTCTCGTAGTGGCATCTGCCACGGCGATGCAACGCTCGCGCTGGCGCACGCGTCATTCGTCGCGGCAACACCAGCCCGCATCTGTGTCTCCTGTTTACTCACCGACCCAACAATGATATTCTTGGCAATGCGCTCGGCGTGCTTTTGGTCGAGGACGAGCGTGTTGGGCTCGTACACGACACCGGTACCACTCGTAAACTTGATCGACTTGTCAAAGGCCGCCATCATTTCCTGCGGCGTGATGCCCTCCTCGTCGGCCGTCTTGGCCTTGCCCGTGAACAGGGCCGAGAACTGGCGGTCAAAGTCGATCAGCGCCTGGGCTGTCTTTTGGCGCTCGAGGTGGTCTGGCGTTAGTAAAGGGTTCAGAGGGGGTAGGGTGGGGGGAGTATGTTGCGGCTCCAGTGGTATGTGGGAGACGCCTGGTTCCAGTGGTATTTTTTGGAGGCGTCCCTCACCGCTACGCGGCGACGAACGCGCAACTCACAAGTGTGGACGATATCCATCTTGGCCTGGCCCTTGAGCACGCTCGCAATCTTCCACCCCAGGTTAAACGTGTCCATCATGGACACATTCATCCCCTGGCCAGCCTTGGGCGAGTGGGTGTGGCACGCGTCGCCGGCAATGAGGACGTGGTCGTTGTACGCCGAGAAGGTGTCGCACACGCGCTGGCCAATCTCGTAACACGTGTACCAGTCAATGTAGGGGAACTCGATCGTGTACGGCTTGAGCACCTCTTTGGTCTTCTCCATGAGCTTTTCAATCGTGACCGCCGCGCGGTCCACGCGCTCGCCGGCCTTGAGCGAGCCCATTTGCGTGTACACGCGCACCATGCCCTCTTCGCGCGGGACCATGAGGACGGTGCCGTGGTTGGCAGAGTGGGCGACATGCTTCATGCGTGTCGTTGGGAGCTGGGTGTTAGTGACCAGTGCGTTGGGCGAAGGTGTGGATAGCGGCGGGTGCTGGTGCGACACTCACGTTCGAGTCGATGATGGCGTCGAATGCACCCCAGTAGACGTTGGCAGAGTCGCCCAGGAGCTCGAGACCGAGGGCCCTGGAGTGTCAGCACGATCGATCCCAGTCGGGCAAATCTTGACCACAACAATCGTTGCACGCTCTGAAGACGGCAACGGCCACACTCACTTCCTCACCCACGACCGGGCACCATCACACCCAACGAGGTACTTGCACTGCACCGTCTCCTCGCCCGCGTGCTCGCCCTCGGTGTCGTTGGCCGCCGTGCTGCTCTCGTCCACAAACAGGTTGGAGCGGTACATGCCGCTCTTGACGTCGCCGTTGGCAAACTCGGCGGGCGGCGGCAGCTTCTTGAGCGTCACCGTCACCGGGTACGCGGTGGGGTCGTCCAGGCGCGACTCGTCGACTGTGAGCGACGTCGGCGTGATGAGGCGCTCGACTTCGAGGTTGTCTGGGGGTTAGCGTTCATAATGTCTGGGAGAAGAGTTCGTCGGATAAGAGTTCGTCGAAGAAGAGTATCCTCTCGCCAGCGCCCCACACACTCTGCACACTCCGTACTTCAGACGTCCATGTACTCAGGACCCAGGCCTTAGCACTCCACCGTCACGGGCTCCACTCTACTCTACAGTCTGCACTCCGTGCAACTCTCAGCCCTACCCCTACCAAACTCACTGTTCTTCTTCATCGCATCGAGGAGGATGGCCTCAACACGGTCCTGGCCCAAGTTGACGTGCCGCACGCGCGAGAGCCCCGGCGCAGTCTACTGTCAGCATAAAGTTAGGTATCTCAGCACTCACGTCGACGACACGGCTCGTCTCCTTGATCCCACCCGTGGCCGGGTCAGGGTCCCAGATGATCACCTCTGGCGGTTAGTCTCAAGTAGTTTAGGAGAGCCACATCCATGTAGAACAGATGGACTCTAGTGTACCATGTTCACTGCTGGCCACTCACCGGCACACTCGTGCGTCTCGGCGTCAAACTCCCGGTGGACATTGAGGGCCTCGAACACCTCGCCCGTGCGGCACTGCAGACCTGCCCGTCAGTCGTCGTACATCACCGCCACCTGTGCAACCCCTGCCCCACCCCACATGAACTACGCACCATCGGCATGCCCACGCAGGACCGGGTGGGCCATCTTGTCCACGATGCGCGTGTTGACCTTGAGCTTGCTCAGCTGCGTCGCGAGCATGAGTCCCGCTGAATGTTAGACTCGTTGGGTAGTGACTACCCCGGGTCATAGGCCCGAGCGACGCCGAGCGGGGACGGCGTACTCACCAGGACCGGCACCGACGATGAGCACGTCGACCTTGTTAGTGTTGGTCATTGTCTTGTCCGCGTCTCTGTTGTTTGTGTTTGTGGTTGTGTCTGTGTTGGTGTTCCGCCGTTCGTCGAGCGTTATCCGTTCTAGTCTTCGAGTCCGTGGTCTTCAAGTCGGTGGTCGTCGTCGTCTTCGATGTATCCCACACCCATCACGTCGAGCGTTAATATCATGCTCCAGATGGATTGTCCGGGGCATTAGGCGCCGGATTGACGGTGACATGTTCGCATCTGCCCGTCATACCTTCCGGGCCATCCGAGGCATCCCCGGAGATCCTGACGGACATGGCCTGGTGGCGCTGGAAATAGGATATCCCATGGTGGTGTGCCTGGCTGTGCGTCACCGCCATGGGACTGCTGGCTGGGTGGGACGGGGGGACGTGTGGGGCCCTGGGCATGGTTGCCCTGGCTTTGGCTGCCTTGTTGCTGGCTGGCATGGACGCATGGCGAGCTGACAATGCTGGCAATGCTGGGTGGTGAGGTGTCGCGTGCGTGCGGCAATCTCGGGTGCCTGCCGCATGTCACCCATGTCGCCCCCTCAGATACATGGACATCGACCCCCCCCTGAAGGCCACGCCCACGCCGTTTCCGTGTATCCGAGGAATTGCGTCTGCCAGCAGAACACTCGTACGCCCTACCTACGTCGCTACATCCAGATCACAGGCTCGGTGTCCTCCTCGGTTCGCAACGAGATCCACGGCCGCGGTCTTGCTCCGACATGGAGCTCCGACATGGCGCTCCGCGCCCTCCGACATGGCGATCATTGCTTGTTTGGTTCTGCCTCGTGTTTCAGGCTGGCTTCTGGACTAACTGGGCGCTACCACTGCACTACTTCTGCACTATCTGCCAAGACCAATGGCATAAGCCTCGACTGCTCGCGTGGGATGAGTGGTACAGGGTTATTGGAGCTCCCAGGAGCAGTGATATGGGTTTATGCGACTGCTCGTGGCACCAGTGGTACAGGTGTATTCGAGTGCTTCGAGGAGCAGTGATATAAGTGTGTGCGACTGCTGCTGGGATGAGTGGTACTGGAGTGTTCGAGTGCCAGGGCAGATTGTCCTCCACGAGTGCGTTCGACTGCCTACTAGGACCACTCCAGCAGGTAAACGCTCTCGAAGAGGAAGGGGCTGACAATGTACAGATGATACAGGCTCTGAGAACACGATGCATGTGGTGGATAGTGGGTATGCTATTGATGCAAAGCCAAGTGGACCGGCCATCTCGCTGACACCGTGGCATATTCCTTCCTTGTATTTCATCACTTGCTATCGGGGGCGGTTTGGCATGGGAGAGGATCTTGATGGCCTCGTTCAACACATCTTTGAGAAGGCGTGTCGATATGTCCGAATTCCCCGAGATGGAGGACCGCAGGTAGCAAGAACTGGGACATAGGTCCTGGCAATGAGAGGCGCGCTCTGGGCACTGATCGTCCTCATCCTAGTTCCTACGACCACGCTCGGCACTATTGGGTCAATTTGACCCTGCATGTCCCTGCCCGGGTGCGACTCAGCTTCCCAGCCTCCAAGCACCCCAGCTTCCCCGATGGCGACCGTGCCGTCCTTGCCCACCTCGAGCTCGAGGGCTGCCTCAGAGTCGCCGACGCGCGGGACCACGGCGGCCTTGTCGTCCGCAGGCTCGTCTGTCTCGCATTCTATCCGCCATTCTGTGCCTCCTCACCTGCCTTGGCCGCTGCTTCCTTGGTCTCCATTACCTCTTCCTTGGGTCTCCCTTGCCTGCTTGGCGGCATTTGGTGCCCGTCGTGCTCCTCGGTGACCCGCAGTACACTCGTTGCTTCATACGTTGCATCCGACATACGCACCCCACAGTACCCCAGATATGTGCCCGTCTACAACCCTCTGTAACAACGGTCTACATCTCCGCCGCGCTCCGTTTACAGCTTGGACTCGCGCACAATGACCTTGGAGGCCAGGTTGTTGATGTCGTCCTCGGCCTCCTTGACAATGCGGTTGCAGAGGTCCTCGCACGTGGGGATGTCGTCGATGAGGCCCATGACAATGCCGGCCCTGCAGATCAGCATTTGGCACTATCCAAACAAGCGACGTGTGCACTTACGACCAGACACCGTAGTCGGGGTCACCGTTGATGTAAACCTCCTTGCCACGGGCACCAGACACGAGCTCGCGGAGCTCCTCGAACTTTGCGCCGCCAGGGCGGTTCTCGAGACGCACGACCTCGGACGAGACCTTGTTCTTGAACACACGGGCCGTGTTCTTGAGCGTGCTGGTGGGTGAGTCTGGGTGACTTGTAATACGTGGTGGCTTGACTCACCGGAACATGTGGACGGTATCGCGCTCGGTCGAGGCGACAATCTTGTCCTTGATGTTCTGGTGAATGGGGGCCTCGACGGTGGCCATGAAGCGCGTGCCCATGTTGATGCCCTGGGCACCAAGAGCGAGGGCAGCGGCAAGACCGCGACCGTCGGCGAAGCCACCGGACGCAATGTAGGGGATCGTGAGCTCCTTGGCCGAGCGGGCGAGCTGATGTTAGTGGTTGTGACTAAAGAGCTACTGTCGGCAAGATGAGATGCCGAGACGCCGAATACAGCGGATACATGATAAACCGAGCACCCTCCCGAGCACCCTCCGTCACAAACTCACCAGAACAAGCCCACCAATGTCCTCCTCACCCGGGTGGCCGGCACACTCGAAGCCGTCGATGCTGAGCATGTCGACACCCATCTTCTGCGCCGAGAGAGCGTGACGGACAGCGACACACTTGTGGATCACATAGCGCTTGGGCACCTGGCTCTGTCCAGGGGCCTTGTACTCCTTGATGAGCTTGATGATTGGGCCCGGGTTGTTGCCGGCCGTCTCGAAAACGTCGATGCCCTCGTCACAGGCGGCGCGGACGAACGCTCCGTAGTCGGGGGGAGTGATGGAGGGAAGGAGAGTGATGTTGACACCCTGGGCAACAGTCAGCAAGGCGGTAAAGCGACGGTCATAGCCGGACGGAGGGCGTTCCAGCCGACCGCCGAGACAGCAAAAGGCGGCGAACACGCACAAAGCGACCAGGGCGGCCGTTCAAGATCTTGCGCGTCTCGCGAATCGCCTCGCGGAGAGCCTCGGGGGTAGGCTGCGTCAAGCCGGTGAGGATACCGAGACCACCGGCGGCAGCGACTGCAGCAGCCATGACTCTGGTTGTTAGAAATCGCCCAAGACAAAACAACAAGCTCGCAGGGTCACTAACGGGAGGCCGACGTGCATCATGCCGCCCTGCACGATGGGGTGCTTGATCCCCAGCATGCGAGTGAGTTCGGTAGTGAGCACCATGGTGATGTGTGGTTGGGGTGTAAAGAGGACGCGATGGACAAGAAGAGACGTGGGTTTAGCACGAAAGATATGTATGTGCGCCGCGTCGGTCACAGGCAAAGGTCGATCCCGCCGGCTACCACACGGCCTCTAGTGCCGGTCCAGACGGCATCGACCGACACCCATTACCTCAGCTCGGCCCGTATGACCACGTGACCATTTATTTATTTAGGCTCGTGAGGCTATTGAAAAGGCGCCCAAAGTGTGACTTTCGCCTATTCCCTGAAACTAGGCGGTTACCCTCCAAAGATCGATGTCACTTGCAACTTGGTTGTTTGCCACAGCGTCTCAATCTTGCTGCAACTCAACTTCTTCGCCATCCACCATCTCCGACATGTCGATGCTCCTCGCGGGATACGAATCATCCGACGATGAGGCAGTTGCCGGCCCCTCGGTCGTGACACCATCCTCCGCCAGGCAAGGCGCTGTGGTCGATGCGGACGACGACGATGATTCTGAAATCGAGGAGAAGGCAAAGGCGGACGCGTTTGGGCTCGCCAATGTCGGAGCAGGGAAGGCGGCGGCGGTCGAAAAGAGCCTTGCGGTGGCAGCGGCACCGGATGTGCTCAAGGAGGACCCGAACGACGTTTCGAGCGCGATTATTACACGGCCAACAGACAAGGTCATCAACGTCAATATCAAGTATGACGATATGATTCGGCCTGTTCAAGGTCCCAATGACCCGTTCAACCCCAGCAAAAACAAGGGCATGAACTCGCTATCTGGTGGGTTTCGCGTTTGATAGCTTAATGCTTACCCACCAGGTCATGTGGAGGAACAGGCGATGGACAGCTACGAGTTTGCACGGCAACGGCAGACGTTTGATGTTCACGGCTACGCGATCGACCCTTCGATGAACGGTGGCGGCGTTGTCGGAGCAGTCGACGCGGCGCAGGCGAACGGTTTCCAGCTCATCGACACTGTTCGGCCGAGCAAAAAGGCCCGGAGAGAGATGAAGCGGAAGCGCGAAGGGAAGGGCGACGCGAGTGTCGTTGACGGCGCGGGCTCGTACAAGGGCCCATGGGCAGAGTACGAGGGCTCCAAGGATGTGGAGGAGGAAGTCGAGGAGGAGGCCGAGGAGTGGCGCGAGGAGAAGCGGCGCCGCGAAGAGGCAAAGGCGGCGGCCCAGGAGCGCATGAAGGTCGCCCGCGAGGAGAAGAGCATCTTCCACGGCAAGGAGCTGCACGACTACGCGGGACGGACGTACATGCACATCCCTACCGATGTCCCCGTCAAGCTCAACCCGTCCGATGGCACGCCTGCGCCCAACAGCTATCTTCCCGAAAAGTGCATCCACACCTGGACCGGCCACAACAAGGGCGTATCCGCCATCCGTCTCTTCCCCAAGAGCGGGCACCTGCTCCTCAGTGCCAGTATGGACACCAAGATCAAGCTTTGGGACGTCTATCACGAAGGCAACTGTCTGCGCACATTCCTTGGCCATTCGCAGGCCGTCAAGGACATCGACTTCAACATCAAGGGGACAAAGTTCCTCTCATGTTCGTATGACCGCACCGTTAAGCTCTGGGACACGGAAACGGGCAAGTGCATCCAGGCGTTCTCAAACGGCAAGGTCGCCAACGTTGTCAAATTCCAGCCCGACCCCGACAAGCAAAACATCTTCTTGGCTGGTATGCAGGACAAGAAGATCATCCAGGTGAGCTACGCAAAGGCAGCCGTAGCTGACATCAGTACGACATGCGCGCGCACGAGATTGTGCAGACCTACGACCAGCACCTTGGCCCTGTGAACACGATTACCTTTGTCGACAACAACCGACGCTTCCTCACGACTTCGGACGACAAGACGATCCGTGGATGGGACTACGACATTCCCGTTGTCATCAAGTACATTGCCGAGCCGTACATGCACTCGATGCCGTCGGTGGCCAGACATCCGAGCAACAAGTGGGTTGCGTGCCAGTCGCTCGACAACCAGATCCTCGTCTACTCTGCAGATGGCAGCTTCCGGCAAAACAAGAAGAAGCGCTTTGCCGGGCACACGGTTGCGGGCTATGCGTGCGCAATCAACTTTTCGCCAGACGGCAAGTACATTTCGTCGGGTACGGGGTCGGGCGACGTCGTGTTCTGGGACTGGAAGACGGGCAAGATTGTCAAGCGGTTGAAGGCGCACAACCAGGTTGTCATTGACCACGTGTGGCTGCCGAACGAGCATGTGAGTAATCGAGACACAGGACAATCGGACCCGAGCACGGGGCCGCGGCCGTGCAATGTGTGGAGCAAACGCTGACAGCCGCAGTCCAAGGTGATCACGGCCTCGTGGGATGGGCTTATCAAGCTGTGGACGTAGACGCAGAGGCATCAATGGCATTAGCGGGCATGGTTAGATGGCATGCATGTATTCTATGGAAGAAGTTGGTGTGGATATTCAGTACTGCGGGGGCCATGGAGCAATGACGAAGGTGTTATGCGAGTGGCGCCTGGCGGGGGTGGGCGACGGTTTGATGTGCCTGGCGACCTGGTGGGTTTGAGACGTTAGGGTGGCGGGCCTAGCTCGCAAGCTTGAGCAGGACGGAAGCAACAGCTGGAGCGGCTGGCAGGGGGCCCTGGTGCCACGATGCACGAGATGCTCGCCTGTCGCATGTGTTTGAACATTTAGTAAAAGGCATGCACATGCAGACAAGTGTGTACGTGTGTGTGGTTCGGTAGGCATGAGAGGCTTTGGGTCAGGGCCATTTGAGTGGAGAGGGTGGGAAGGGTTGATGCATGGTTTGGATGCGACCCGAATCGATGATGATTCATGCCCAGCCAGGCTGGCAACAACCCTGGAACGAAGCCAGAGCGTACCGCTTGGCTGGCCTGCAGCCTGGGCTGGCACAAGCATGCACGCACGCACGCACCAACGTAACTGCATCACATCACTCTCTCCGCTACCATCACACACTACCGCTACACTACACTACTACTCTGCTTGGTACATACTTGACGACTGCAACCCCTCAACCTCACTTGTAACACACACACGCATCAACCCTTTTGGCATTTCATCACCACCACCCTCGTCTCTTGCATTTACCCCTTCCATTCCACATCAACCCTCCCATTCTTCCTCCACATCACCGTCGACATCATCCACGACGGCCGCGCCACCCATCCCTCACACGACACCACAACCGCCAAGCGTCGCCCTTGCCGCCTGGGCCTCGACATCCTCGTTCCCACAGGCCGCGGCGGCCTACGCGACACTGTACTGCGTCGTTGACAAGCGCTTGCCACCGTCTGCTCTTACTCTGCGCCCACCATGCGCGAGTCAAACTACACCTTTCCACCCTCAAACAGGGCAGTCATCAGCATCAACCAGATGCTCTATGACCGACGAGGTACGTCCCAACGGTTGCGATGATGCGTCACAGCTGCGTGCGGGTCGCTGGTACCATTCTTGGCGCGAGACATGTTGGCGAGGGAAGCCGAGGTCGTGTTTGGGTGTGTGGACAGTGGGAGCGAGCGAGCAAGGAAGGAAGCAACCGTTCCGACCGACCCCCGCCGTGCGCACTGCTCTGGACTGCGCGCACAGCGTTACCACCCAGCCGAACGCCGCCGCTGATCGGGGGAAGCGCCAAGGTCAATCAACGCCTTGCTTCCATGACCCCTTTGTTCATGCTTGGCCACAGAGTGTTGCGTGCACACACACGAGTTGCAACAAGTGCGAACAACAAGCTAACCGTAACGCAGCTCTCGACACAAACTCGACACTGGCACTGCTCAACAACCTATGCCAGCTCACGTACCTCACGTCGTCGTCGCAACGAATACGCGAGGTGCTCACCATGGACGGAGGGCTGGAGCGCATGCTCGACATTCTTCGGGATTCATGCCTTCCTCGAGAGCCGACCATGCCCGACTTGTGGGGATTGAATGGGCCATGCACAGCGCGCACCATCAACGTTGACCGTGCAATCTCGCTGCGCCACTCATTGGCGTTCCAATGCGTAGTCAACATTGGTGTGCGCGGCAACGAGAACATCCGAACCCGCGTCGTCCAGGCGGGCGCACTCGACATTGTGGCCCAGATCCTCGAGTCGTGGCTCAAGAAGAATGGTATCGCCGTCTTCTCCTCGTCTCTGGGTTCTCAAGCAGCTGTTGACGCTCTCGCAGCAGGCATCCCCCTACCAGAGCGCCGTCGACGGCAGCCGAGCTCACGTCACCACCAGCGTGATAACGCCAATGCGCAGACACAAGCATCCACTCAGCAGACCCAGGAGCCAAGCGCGCCAAATCCCGCCCCCTTCGGACAGGCGCTCGTTGTCCCCAACGCGCCTGGAGCTACCAACTTGCCGAACATGCCCTTCCCCATCCCACAGTTCGCCGGAGCACAACAAGCAGGTGGCACCGGCAACCAGCCGCGCGGCATCGGGCAGATTGTCGCAACCCTCTTGACAAACCGTCTCAACACCCGGCAGCTCCCCCTCGAGGCGGCAGGCATGGCGGGTGGTGGAGAACCAACAACGGCCAGCTCCATCGACACAGATGTCGACATGGCAGACGGCGAGACAGACGCTGGCGAGACAGAGGGAGACACGGACACTGCGGACGCGAGCATGGACGTCGAGTACGCCACTGGCGAGGAAGGAAGCGAGACACCCGACCCAGCTGGGGTGGACGAAGCTGCGACTGCCATGGCTCAGGACGGCACCATTCCTATCCATGTCACCACCACCCCACGCGCACGCGTCCCTGTACTGCCAATGCAGATTCCCAGGCGCTCACCCGACCCTGCTAGCGTTGGGACCAGCATCTCGAGCAACGCCGCATCGGCTTCGTCGTCGGACGAGCCAGCTGCGATTCCCCGCGCGCGTTCCGACAACTCGCTCGCAATGACCAACGCAGTCGCTGCTGCCGAGTCGGGACGCCCAGCATCTGGCCTCGCAGCCCGAATCCCACAGCTCGCAACGGAAGCCGTGAGCACGCAATCATCCCCAATGGGGTCACCGGTACATGCTGTCGAGCACGTCGAGGGAATGCGTGGAAGGCGGGGGACGATTGTTGGGCGACCACTCCTTCTGCAGACTCGCGATCAGCAGCGGCGACACGACGAGAGCGAGAGCGACGGCGCTGCGGAGCCAGACCTCGCGCAGGCGACCATCTCTGTTGGTATCGCTGCTGCTGCGGCAAATGCGGCGATGGAGGCGGCAGCAGCGGTACCGAACCAGCCCGAGAACGGACCACAACCCGAAATTGTCGAGAATGTCGGCGAGATGGTCCCCGAGGATCCCGACCCCGAGGTTCTTGCCGCCGAACAGGCGCGCTTCGACATGGAGGCTGGCGCACCGCCAGGCCAACCGGGGGCCGCCCAAACGCCCCAGGTTACCACGACCGACGTACCCCTCCCCGCTAACGACATGGCAGTCCAGGTACCAGCTGTCCCGCCTGCCCAAATCATCATTGCTAACGGCGCCCCTCGGGGGTTCCAGGATCTTGCCTCGTATGTCGGCGTCTCGATGCTCCTCAACCCCGAAGGAACAAACTACTCGGAGGACAACATTCTCCTCGCGCTTCAGCTCCTGGCGTACCTCTCAAAGTACCCACACGTCCGCGCAACGTTCCACCACCCACGCCGGCCGATGCACCGCACCTTTGACCTCGGTGCCGACGACGAATTCGTACCTCTCCCCCAGCGCCCCGCATACTCTGAGACACCCAACATCTTCTCCCTTGTCGAGCGCTTCACCTTCCGCCCTTCGCCTTCTGACCCGCTCATGTACCGCATCCCAGGCGAGATACAATACTGGGCCGGCGTCATCATGCGCAACGCCTGCCGCAAGGACGACGCTCAGGGCGGTATCCGCCAGTGCGCCTACATGTCGTGCGGCAAGTGGGAAGTGTTCCCCCGCGAGTTTGCAAAGTGCCGCAGGTGCAGGAAGGCAAAGTACTGCTCAAAAGAGTGCCAGAGCAAGGCGTGGAGCGAGGGTCATCGGTTCTGGTGAGTGCAGAGGCGAGGTTTGACCTCTCCGGTCTTTTTCTCAACGATTATACTGACCCTTCAGGTGCAGCATCCGTTCCGAGCCCGAGCCCAACGCAGACGGAGCGGCTGGAGGTGGCGGCGGCGGTGGCGGTGGTGGCGGTGGTGATGGCAGAGGAGGTGGCGGTGACGGAGGTGACCGTAGTGACCGCCACGACCGCCGTGATCGCCACGACCGCCATGACCGCAACGACCGCAACGACCGCCGTGGACGCGACGGAGACGTTGATATGGCCGACGCGACCGCCGACACCACCCCGCGCGTCACCAACCGATCCCTCGCCGTCACCGACGAGCCGCGTGACGTACCCGCGTCCGCAGACGAGTGTGCATATGAGTGCGAATGCCCTGTTCTCGTGCTCGACGATGAGCAGGATGACGAGACGAGCGACGTCGAGAGCATGTGGGCGGATGAGAACGAGAGCGAGGACGATATCGGCAACGTCGAGATCGTGCCCCCAGCCTCCGTTATGCCGCCAGCTCCACGTGGCGCCGCACGCCCATCCTTCCTCCGCCCCCGCGTCGTGGGCACCAAGAATGCGGCCGCTCCCGTCCCAGCCCCCATCCCAGCCGTCAACGCACCCACCAACTCGCCCCTTGTGCACCCTCACGACCCTACCTTAGACCACGAAGACACCGTCTCAGACCTCCCTCACGACCACAATCTCGACCCCCTCCGCACCCTCCGACCGATGAGAGCAACCCGCACGCGCCCGCTTCCAGCATTCCTCAAAGCCGGCGCTGCGATTAGCGACACACCCTCGACCGACGCGATGAACGCCGCCATGGCCTTGCGGCGATAGTTGTCTTGCATTCTTGCCTGTAGCAGATGTTTGCATGGATCTACGAATGAGCATTGAGAAGGGCGTTGTCTGCAGTATGTGCTTGAGTTTCGGACCAGTTGCCGGGTGAATGTCACCTGCATCTCCAGTCTGTTGCTGAGCTCGAGTGTTAGACGGAGGTGTGGCCGAGGTGGATGTTGCATGGTTTGCCTCAGTTCTCGAAATGAACCACGATGACTCGACATGTACGTGAGGCTGCCCCTAGGAAGCGGAGTACAACGTGAGACTGGCCACCTGCTAGTGCGCACACGTGTGGCTTTGCCGACCAGGCAGCTCAATGATATTGAAAGGCGTGCCATAGTATTCCACCGTGCCATTCTTGGTCGCCCCGCCCCGTGCTAGCAGTCTGACCAGACCACGACAAAGGCAACGCTCTACATTTCTGAAAGCACGGCATGCAATGCAGTCGCATCTCGTCATTCTATCCTACGATGCTCCCTTCCTCCCCCCAGATCCTCTCGCAAGGCTACCACTCTACTCGTACTCAAACTTGCCCTCGGTGCTCGCGAGCATCCTGCGCGCGTCCTGCGTGCCGACAATGCGCTCGAGGGCGAGGACGTCAAAGCGGGAGAAGAGGGTGCGTGCGGAAATCTCAGCCGGGTCGACGCTCTCGTCCACTTCTGTGCCTGCGCCGCGGGACGCGATGAATGGCGTCGCGAGGAACTCTGCGTAAAAGGCCGCGTGGGCGGGCGGTTGGTAGAAGACGACCGTCTTGGCGCCGCGGAGGCGGTAGCTGGGTGTGAGCGGGATGTGGGTGGGTGTAGAAGAGGGGGGAGGGATACGCAGGCGGGACCGAGGCTACGCCAGACTTATTCTTGGCAGACTCACCGACGGTAAAAGTGGAAACGCTCCGTGACGATCAGGAACGATTTTTTGCCCTTGAAGAAGAGCGTACGCGCGCGCGCAATCTCAGAGTTGGACGAGTATTCACTAATGGCGGCGTACGAGACCGTGTCGGCCTTGCGGAGGTGGTTTGTCACGCGGACAAAGTCAAAGTAGCTCGGGATGACGATGAGCGTGTTCTGTCGGGACACGGCTGAGCGGAGGAGCGCGGGGATGGTCTGGGTGTTAGCACATGTTTGCTATGGGTTGTTGGCGGGGAGGTATAGCAGTGGCTGAAACCAGTGGTCGGTGGCCGTCCCGCTCCGCTTGCCCAACACGCACCTTCTTTGTAAACCACTCAAACCTCGTGTCGACCTCCTCGACGGCCGCCTCTGCGCCCATGCTGCTCGCGTCGACGTCGATGCGCTCAAACGTCTGGCGCACACCCTCGCGGACGCGGCCAAGCACGCCCTCGAGGGCGCCAGCGCTGACGGCGTCGATGCGGCGCTTGCCGGCGACATTGTGGCACTGGTGGTGCAGGAGCGCTCGCGCCTCGGGCGTGTCGTACCGCCCAAACATGAGTGTCTGGCGCAGCTTGGACGCGTTGCCGTCGAGGTACCATGGCTTGACGCGGGAAAAGTCGCAGCCGTGCGGCGACTGGGGGATCGCGTTCAGGTTTGAAAAGACGTACTGTAGGTGTCAGTCGTGGAAGATCAATTGCGCCAACAGAGGTGGAGAGGCAGAGGGCGTCCTACTCACGAGCACATGGTCCCAGTTCTGCATTTGGAGAATGTCGACGCCGTCGACGATGAGAATCTCAATACAGCTGAGGATATCGGTACTCTTCTCCCGCTCTGCGGCCATCTTGATGGCGAGCGGGGACGCGACGATAATGTCGCAGTCGAGGAGCTTTTCCTCGTTGGCCGGGGGCATGACGACGCGCCATGCCTTGCGGGTAATCTTGATGCCAAAGCGGAAGTTGTCGTCCGTGTTGCCGGCAAAGCTCTCGCGGTGGTCGACGGGGTACTCTGCCTTGTCGGCGACGGGGTCCTCGACGCCCTCTGGGAGTCCAAACGACTTTGTAAACGGCGCGCGGTTCTCGATCTGCACGCCCTCGCCCGCGAGCGGGAACACGTGCCGCGTGAGCCAGTGGAGGGCCAGCGCGCGCGTCGGCAAGAGGAGCAGCACCTTTGGCCTTGTGAACGCCTGGTCGCGGGGCGACTCGAGATCTCCTCCCTCCCCCAACGCTGCTGCGCGCGCCAGGCGCTCGTTGTTGCGCACAATCCGCCGGCGCGTCTTCAGCACATGGTTGAGCGCATGCGCTGCCGATGCCGCACGCAGACCTTCCCGCGCCGACGTGGGTGCGAACGCCGCGCGCTCTGATCCGTCTGCCTCGCCGTCCAAAGAGTGCGCGTACAGGTCCTCGTACGTGCCCAGGTGCGAGAGGAAGGTCGGTGCCAGTGTCGCCGACGACGACGCAAACGCCTTGGCCACGGATGGAACAATCTGCCGTCAGTAACAACGCGTGCAACACCCAGGGCTCTGTACCCCATAGCTCCCATGGAAAGTGGAAAAGATACTCACCCTCGCCTTGCCCTCCACTGCGGGTGCGTCACCTGGCCGCTGCTCAATCACCCTCCCCAACCCCTTGAGGCTGCTGCGGTGCGTAGTCCACGACCCCGCCTCGTCCGCCGCCACCGCTTCCGGGGAGAGCACAGTGGGCGCGGCGCCAAAGTGCGATGTGAATGTGTCGGCATCCGCGTCGTCGTCCGAGTCAGCACCGTCCTCGCCTGCCGTTTCCTCATTGTCCGCCTCGGCCCCGCTCTCGACTGCTTGCCCATTTCCGTTGGCCTCCTCGACAATCGCCACCTCCTTGCCCTTCTTCATGCCTCCTTTCCGCTTCTCGCCCGCCTTGTACGCGCTCCCGCTCGGCCCGACCTCGCCGCCGAACACGACGCTCCGCCGCCGCTTGGGCGCCTGCTGGTCGTCGCCGCTCGCGCTCTGTTCGCGAGACATCGAGGGCGAGCGGAAGCCCCCGGGCTGGTCGAGCGCGCGCGGGCGCTTGATCGCGCTCACGTTCAGCAGCGTGAGCAGCTTGACTTCTGTTAGACTCGTCATGGTCGTCGTGCGTGTGGTGGTGATATCCCGGTCGTGGTGGTTGGGGGTTTTGTGTTGTGGATGGTGGCTCAATGATGGCGGTGGAGGCCTTGCTTGCACCAGCCCAAATCTTCGAAGACCAAACATTTTGCTTCCGTCAGACCTCCATCGCGTCTTGGGTGGCGAATCTGTGGCACTCTGGGCACTGGTCGCGTGCGCACTTGCACCTACGGTACGCTCAGATCCATGTGCATGCGCCTTGTCCCACCAAACACAGTCAATGCCATGGCCCTCGCCTGCACCTGCGCTGCTATTCGGGCTTTGCAGAAAACACGTATTGCAGACACCATGATCACCCATCCTTGTCACTGCCACACTTGCATATGATGCTCCTACTTGCTCTGGGTCTAGTACGGAAGTCCACCGCCGCCACCACCTCCCGGCTCGTCCAAGTCGTGGTAGCTCAGACGACCCTTGCGCGCGCGTGGGTCTTCGGCGCCGGGAGGGGGAGGTGGGAGCCCATCAGAGTCAAAGTCGCGGGTTTGACCCTTGCTCGTGCTGGGGCTCCCACTCGCGCCGCCCGGTCCGGATCCGCTGCCGCCATGCATCATCATCTGCATGTGCATCATCATCATCATTTGCTGCTGCATCGCCATGTTGAAGCCTGGCTGGCTGGCAGCAGCAGCGTTGAACATGGCCTGGCTAGCCTTGCTCGGGTTGAATGCCGGGAGGGTGGCCGGTGTTAAGGGCAGCTGGTCGTCGACAGACGCAGGCGTCGTGCTCGAGGGCTGCAAGTGCTGCGGGTCGATAGCAAAGGCGTTGAATACAGCAAGCTGAGAGTTAGCTGCAGTCGCAAACATCCTAACTCACCTCATCGAGCTTTTCCTTGACCACCTCTGGGTGCTTGCTGATAATGTGCTTGATGACGTACTCGGGCGCGCGGAATAACTTGGTGCACTGCTTACAGCGGTACTTGTCCGCGTCCTCCTGCTTGATGCAAGGCGCCGTGAGGCGCTTGGTTTCGTCCTCCAGATCGCGGCCTCCATACTCGACAACATCCGAGTCGTCTTCGATGAGCGATCGAACCTTGAGGTCAAGGTTGTCCAGCCAACGCTCATCGTTGCTCTTGGACGGGAAGGTGTACCGCTTCGGGTTGGCTTGTTGCCCTGTCGCCGCCTCGCGCTGTTCGCGGTTCTCGCCCTCGCGCGTCTCGGAAGCATCATTGCCCTCCTGCTCGGCCTCGGGCTTCTCCTTCTCAGCACGCTCCTCATCGTCCCCGTTCTCCTCGACAGGGGGAGCTTCCTCAATCTTCGCGCGAAGGTGGCCAACACACTTGCGCTGCAACTCTTCGGGGAACGCCGTGGGCACAACGCAGTAGTAGCAGGTGTTCAGGCCGTGGCGCAGGTATGCGAGGTACTGGTCGAGGGTGATCTTGGCCTATAGCGTCAGTGCAGAACCACACCAAAAGGCTTACCTTGCGCGTACGCTGCTCGTCGTCGAGCTCATCGCCATCCAGGCCATCGCGAGCCAGGATGCGCGCAATGACATCGTCCACTGCCTCGCTCCCGCGCTCGCGCAAGCGAGGAGTAGTGTCCTTAGGTGGTTCCGCTTTTGGCTCACTGGCCTCGCCTTCGCCCTCGCCCTCGCGCTCTGCCTCTCCCTCACCCTCTCCCTCGGCCTTGACCACTTCCGCTTCCGCTTCGGGTGGCGGTGACGATTCTTCGAGCAGTTCCTCCTCCAGCTTGAGAGCGATCTCACGCGCACGAGCTGAGTCTGCCTCCAGGCGCTGTAGAGAACCAGCCACGGCCGGAGCCACGCGGATGCGACCAACAATAGGTGTCGCATTGACGCCCATGTGGAAGGTGAAGCCGTCAACCTGTTCCGTTAGCACGGCGCGCACTGTGGTCCCGCTCAATACCTACTTTGGAGCCGTCGATGGTGTTCACGACCTCCTCAACCTTCACGCCTTCCTCGTACTGCGCCCACCCAACACGATGGAACGCCCTCTTTGCCGAGGGTTCGGATAAAGCAAGCCACTGGAACCCAGGATGCTTGCCAAAGACACGCTCAAGGTCGACGCGCCTCGTGCTAGGCGGGACAGTCTTGACGAACACCTGCCCTGGACGCGGAGGGACCTCGAGGCGAAGTGGGTCAAAGGCTTCCTCCCCCAGCGCACGGTCGAGTCCCTCTGGCTCATGGTCTGGAATCTTGTTGAACTCGTCTGGCCGCATCAGTATCATCACACAAGTGAGTGCGTGGGAAAAACAAGAACACTCACCGTTCTGGTCATAGTTGACCGCGTCCCATTTGCCGTCCTTGAGCTCCGACACGTACTGCTGAACCGACGGGACACGTCCTTGGCGGTTAACACGACTACGGAGCGCGACAGCGTCCGAGTCGGGCGAGTACCGTTCCTGGAACCATGCTTCGTCCCGGTGCGTGAGGTAGATGGTGAACAGCTGGCATGTTAGCAGGCGCCTCTGGCACACTTGACATGTCTCACCTGCCTCGAGTGGTACTCTTTCCTGTACCGTTCGTAGCGTTTGGCCATGCCATGTTTCTCAACCAGGACGGATTCGGGGAGGACGCCCTTCTCAACCTCGCTGCGGATACGCCTCAAGTCTTCGTCGTCATCCCTTGCCGTCTGGGGATGGGACACGCGGAACCACTCCGCAAACTGCTTGAATGTAAGGAGATAGTCGAGACTGGCGGGGTCTGGGAGGGGGTGCGGACCACGGGGGCGAGGAGGTGAAGGTGAGCGGTAGCGCGCACGTTGGTGAGAGTATGACGGAGAAGGGGAACGACGCCGCTTGCGGTCTGATTCAGTTAGCTACGATCTTGGCACTTGAAAGGTTCACCATAATCGTCTGCCCAACGGTCGTCATACTCCCGCCGAGAATCCCAAGGACGGTCAGGTGTTCCCTCAAAGCCGCGCGGTGCGTCAAAGTGAGGGGGAGGATCGGCATGGCGTGACGAAGAGAACGAGCTGCGAGAGTAGCCCCCGCGGTCTTCCCTTTCGGGTGACCGCACAGGCGAACCCGAGTCGTAGGGCCGAGCAGGAGGGGGGTAACCGGACATGGGTTGAGATGCGATGCAGCGAGAAGTTCAGTGTTCTATGGACCACGTCCAGTGACGATCTGTCGGGATCGAGGGCGAGTACGTATATGATGCGAACCGAGGGAACGATACGATTGCACGCCGCGCGTCTGGTGGCAAGAACCCTTGTTGAATGCCGGGTTCGTGTCGAGATGCCGAAGCGGCGTGTTCGGTGGAACGTCGGCCTTGTGCGAGAAGAGGCTAGTGGACCAACAAGGACGACGGCGGCGACAAGGATGACGGCGACGACGACGAGGATGAAGTCTGGAGAGTGCCGGCAGCAGCTTGCTCGAGCCATTCATTCACTCGGTTGAATCGACAATGACCAAAGTGACTTGCCAAAGTCCCAGGGTCGACCATGCAGCCGACACGTGGCGGAAACAGTATAGCTCCGAGATGTGGCGGTTGGGTGAATTGACCGGACGGCCGGAGCCGATGGTGCGCGTTGCTGCGATATTCGAACAGGGGACACTGATTTCGAAGAGGGTGCGGCAGTGTGCGGCTAGCTAACGAGGGCCCCGCAAGCAGAGCGCCAGTAGAGTGCCCTCCCTGCACGACAATATCGAATGTAGACGGCGCGTTTGTCGGCGCAGAGCGCCCCATGTCGTCACTGGCTGACAGTTGTTGCCCGCCAGCGCTACCAGGCGCCCAGCCGCGGCCAGTGTATGATGCCACCTGATCGACTGGACACATCCAGGCCGTCTGGGGACCCACCAACAGTGTGCCTTGCCTGCCACCTGCCCATACTTATCAACGCGACTCATCACCCTCCTCCCCCTCCATCGCATCGCATCGCATCCCACTACCCAGACCTTGTTGCCACCCCAGTCTACTATCACCATGCTCCGCAGGTCCTTGATTACCCACCCTGTCAACGCGGCTCGCCTCCTGTCCGTTGCCCCTAGCCGCTCGATTCACTGCACTCCCATCGCACGCGAGCCGCCAAACAAGCCGGAGGCCGCCACTACCACCACTACCACCGAGGCAACCGAACAGGCGGACGAGGGGGCGGCTCCAGTGCGTGGATCACTCCTCGGCGTGAGTATACGGCGACAATCCGGATGGATGCTAACTCCCCAGTCCATCTTCTACGGCTCTGAGAAGGCGCGGGCTGAAGGCGATGTCAAGCTCTCCGACCACCAGCACTCGAAGATTGTAGGCCGCGGCAAGTATGTGCACGAGAAGATCACCCACGCCGTCCACCCAGGCCATCGCGACGAATACCTTGCCGCCGCTGAGAAGTACTTTGCCACCCTTGTCCAAGACAGCCCCCACCTTGGTGGCGTCAAGCTTTGCGGCAGCTGGGAGACTATTATTGGCTCGGTCGGCAACTTCGTGCACATCCTCGAATACGAAGGCCACGCTGGCTACGATGAGACTCGCCGTACCTCACTCAAGAATCAGGTAAGCCACTCGAGAGTTTGTTTTGTCTCGGTGCTCACCGCCATTCAGGCCCTGCAGGGGCATCTCAAGGAGGTCCTCAAGCACGTCGACTCGCGCCAGCACCAGCTCATCTCCGAGTTCTCGTTCTTCCCTTCATCGCCACCCCATGACAGCGGGTACCCCGACGGAGGAATCTTTGAGCTCCGCACATACCAGCTGCTGCCAGGCAAGCTCCTCGAGTGGGAGTACGCTTGGCGTCGTGGATTGGAGGCCAGGAAGCGCTTCGTCGTAAGTGACATTCTCAGGGCACTGGTGACTGTGCTGACCGTGCGCTATAGCAACCTGTGGGTGCATTCTACTCGCAAGTAGGACAGCTGCACGGTAAGTCAAGCACCCATAAAGAGGCTGACGTTACTAGAGGTCCACCACATCTGGCAGTACCCAGACATGGCGACGCGTAAGGCGACTCGCGAGAAGGCGTGGACTATTGGCAACTGGAGCCACACTGTGCAGGAGGTGCGTCAATCGTGTTCATGGCCATGGCAGCCTCTGACCCCCAGACCGGCAGGTTAACTTCTTCGATGAAGTCGACCATCATGGTACCTACCAAGTGGAGTCCCCTGCGGTAATAGAATAAGACACGAGGACGCGAGCATGGAAAGAAGTCAAGCAAGGGTATACCCTGCAACGGAACAGAGACCGATACTATGAATTACATGAATCAAACTTGACATCCATCTAAACCTGAACTACGACGACTTGCACGACCGCCCGATGGCCTGACAGCCCCCCGTGTCAAGGGTACGCGGCTCGTGCTCCGGACATGGCGAACACCACGCAGGGCTGCGGTCCCAGGCCGCAAGATGGACGTCTGGGATTTCGCTTTCTCCGAGATGGCACAAGGCGACACATCGTGCTGGGGATGGTTGTTCACTACCGGAGCCGGGAGCACGCGGGCTTTGCTGACATCTCGTCATGGACAGCGTGACCAAGGGTGTCTCATACTAACGATTTCGCAGCTGCGCATGGCTTGGTTGCTGAGGTGAATGCCGGTAGACGGAACGGGCGAAGACTTTGTGTTCGCACCCCAATGCTTTACGCAGCTCTGCCTCTGGAGGCTGGTTGTCCAACAGGACAGATGAGTGGTCTAAACGATCCTAATACTCGTTCTTTCCAAAGGCGTCGATACGGTACTAACCATCAACTGAGTGTGCATGTGTGCTAGCCAGTCGGCGATTCGGCGGAGAGTTTGTGGGCAGGGAGGGCGGGGAGTGGGATGGGTTGAGCGCCCATTAGGCTCTCAAATACTGATATACAATCGACGTGGGAGATCACACTGCGGGTTCGGGTTACTGCCAACAAGCAGAATGGTGTGAGTAGGTGGTAGGCGAGGAATGCTTTGGTTACGTGTACAGAAGAAACACGGCGATCAGGCACAGTGCGCGACCGTGACAAGAGGTTGCGCAGGTGACAGGTGGGTCTCTGTGTGCACTGCCGCAGGCCGCGTGTGATGTGCATGCTGTGACACCGCATTTGCCAGCCACTTCTGCAGCTGCATGGCTGCAACGCATGCAACCTTCCCTCCTTCCTTCCTTCCTTCCTTCCTTCCTTCCTTCCTCTACCCAGCAATCGAGCGATGTAACCCTTCCTCTTCCCTTGATCGCTTGCGTTCCTTCCTTAAAAGTCTTTCCTCTCCCTCCCTTCCTTCCTTTCTTTCTTTCAACTCTTCCTCATTCTCATCATCTCTCAGTCTCACTCTCTTTCTTTCCACTTCCTCGTCACCGTCATCTTCTCTTCTCTTCCTCGTCCTCTTCCTCATCTCGGTCCTTTCTACCTACCTACCATCTCACCTCACCAACTCTCCAGCGGGTGGTGCAAACGTTTTGAGTCGCCGCCCGCTCCCCCGTGATCTCTCCTACCTTCCCCCGTTTTCGCCACCACCCTCTCCTTCGGCGGCTATCATCCCCAAGCACCAAGTACGTGGGCAATCCATCCACACTCTCGTGAGTGCCATCTCGATACTTTTGACAACTGAGCTAACTGTCTGCGCCAGGACCGCCTCAGTAGACAACGCCAAAATGCCTCAGCCACCCCCGCCGGACGCACAGGTAAGCTTCGGCTTTGCCAACCCCAACCGCAATGCCCAAGGCACCCGCCTGCAGCGTGTTGCGGAAAATATGTCTCCCGGCGGCATGCCCGCTAAGCAACCCACCGAAAGGGCCCAACTACACCCCTCCAACCAGCCCGACATGCGCTTTACCCAGCGCGCATTCCCTTCCTTCAACTTCCCCGAGGCTCAGGGCACTGGGAGTGCACAGACGGAGGAAGGGTCGAGTTCCTTCCCCCAAGAGTCTCGTCCCTTGGCGCCCCGCCAGGGGAACACTCGCACCGACATTGGCTTCGGAAGTCGACCACCACCACGCCAACGTCACAAAAGCATGCATGGGTCCGTCGAGCAACACACGCCCGCTACTCCCTCGGCTCGTCATCCCAAGGAAGACCGCCAAGCTCTGCAGTCCACGCACCCGTCTGGAAGCGATCCGTCTCCTTCTTCCCAGGACCTGCAGCACATCGACCGAGACGAAGGCCAAGGCCACAACCTGGGTTCCCGGTCGCCGCCTCTGTGGTCTCAAGCGGCATTTGTTTCACAGCAACAGGACCCCTTCCACCCGGAAGAGATACGCGACCGCCAAGTCCATGACCACCAATGGGACAATGACGAGGAGGTCCCGTTCAGCCTTCCCCCGCCGTCCGTCCGCGCCCGTCGTCCGCTGGCAGCAGCCCCGGCCGCCCGACCGACTCGTGCCACTACCCACCACAACCCAGGTCACGGGCGGGGGCCGGCTTCCCAGCAGCTCTTTGACGCTGCGACGATCACTAGCGCGCTGGAGAAACGCGTTGCTGACCTGGTATGTAAAGAAGAAAAACCAGAATCAATACTGACTTGTTCAGGAAGAGGAACTTGACCGGGAACGCTTCAATTCCGGCAATGCTGAACGGACGATCGCTGGGCTGCACCCTCGCATTGCAGAACTCGATTCTCAAATCACCAACTTGCAGTCTGAACTTCTGGCAGCGCAGACAAAAGCCGAGACCACCGAGAAGTCCCTGAACAACTTCAAGCAGGGATTCCAAGAATACAAGACTAAAACGTAAGTTTGCGTACATACCACAGCACATCGCTAACTACCCCAGTGAGAACGAGCAGCTGGCCAAGGTCAATGAGCTTCAGACCGATCTCTCTCAGCAGTTGGAGGCCGCTAATGCCGCGCTCAACACTGAACGCGAAACGGTTACCCAACGCAACAACGAAATTGCGGCTCTCAAAGCAAGTAGGTCACGCGACGCACCCCAGAGGATACTAACAGTAGACGTGGAGGCGGCTGCAGCTGTCCGCGATGACCTCACGGACAAACTCGATCAAGCTGCCAAGAAGCATCGTCGGGACATTCAGGACCTCAAGAAGGGTGAGTGACTCATGGCTGCTGACAGGCCAACCAGCTTACACACAGCCATTACCGACCAAAAGAAGGATCTGGATACCGCTCTGCATCACAAGTAGGTGTTATGAACCCCCTGGGAACCACACACTCACACGTAGCGAGCAACTTGCCCAGCTCCAGGAGGCCTTTATCACCTCGTTGGGGGATTGCAAGCAATTTAGCGACAGTGTGAAAGCGTAAGTGCCATTGTTCATCAACAAATGCTAACCACAGCGTCACGGACAGTGGACTGCTGTCTTCGACAACTCTGGCGATGCTGAAAGAAGCAGTGGAGCAGTGAGTGCCCGCGACCGACGTTGAGTTTGCTCACCTGAAGCGTGAACAAGGTCGGGCCCGCACACGAGAAGGCAATCGAAGCACTTCGTGGGCGATTGGACGACGAGCTGGAGAAGCGAGAGGAGCTTGAGGATGAGACTGCCAACTTAAAATCATCGTTGAACCATTCCGTGGAAGAGATCCAGGGGTGAGTAACTCTGCCTTTCGTCGTCAGCTACAAGCTCCCTGCTTCGTTACTGACATACAGACTACAGGAGAGCAAGAAGGATCTCGATGAGTCCCTGAAGCAGGAGCAGCAGCGCAACGAGTACCTTTCTCAAACCGTCAAGGATCTCAAGTCGGAGCTCGCAACCCTACGGGATCAACTGAAGTCGGCCAACGAAGGAGCAACCGTCGCCACTGCCGCTCACCAAGCAGTCAAGACAATGTACGACGATGTCCTCCGTGAGAGGGACAACCTGAAGGTTGCAATGACTGCTCAGCAAAAGGAATCCGAAGCGCGCAATGAGTCTTACCAGAAGGAGATGCAGGCATGTTTTCAAGAAATGTTTAGGATGCCGCTGACCGTACACAGAAGCTCAGGGACACAGTCACCCAGCGTGAAGTCGAGCTTGCGGCTGCTGCAACGTCGGTGAAGGAGAAGACTGTAAGTGTAGCTCGAATGTCGCTGTCTGACGCAGCAGGGAGTGGTGGAGCAATCGCGCAAGGAAGCTACGCAGGCTAGGCAGGCGTTTGTCAAGCGCGAGAAGGAGTATTCGAACCTGGAGGGACAGGTGACGACCCTTACGGTGAGTGTTCTGAGTGTTTTGCGTCCAGAATTGCTTTGTTGCTGATAACCCAGGAGCTCAATTCGCGACTGGACGGAAAGATCGTTGCTCTCCAGGAGCAGCTCGAAGAGGCCAAGACAGCAGCCAGGAAGGGTGGTGAAGTTGGCGAGCTTCAGTTGAAGGCAAGTGCCCTTGAGCTGTCTGTTACTATATGCAGCTTACCTTAGATCGTTGCTGCGAATGCTCGCGTCAAGGAGAAGGAAATCGAGATTGACAAGCTCGAAACTCGTATCCGCGGCCTCGAACAGGATCACGAGAACATTGAGGACCTTCAGGACTTAGTAAACATTATTCTAGTGTTGGCCGGGCAAGTGCTGACCCCAGATCAACCTCAACGCCACCGACCTGGCCCAGGCCAACTCACAGCTCGAGGCCAAGGAGGCCGAGGTGCGGAAGGTCCAGGCTGAGCTCGACAAAGTCCGTGCTGCGCAGCCGCGGGGATCCATTGTAGAGCGCTGGCGCAACGATATGTTGGTAAGTAACTGCACAGCTGTTGAACCTTCCTAACTCAACGCAGACGACCGGGGAGAAGGGTAAGGTTGTATACGAAAGGCCGCTTCACTAACCCTCAAGAGCTTGCAGAGTCCATTAATGGTGAGGTGGAGCTTACGGCCTCGAAGAAGAGTATAGCTCACTCCCCAGCTTCTCACCGCCAGGAGCATCACGAGAAAGGTAAGTCACATTCAAGATGAGCGCTGACATTATAGACAACAAGATCCACCAGGTATATCATCACGTTTTACGACCTGCTAACATGTGAAGCTCAAAAACAAACTCACGAAGGCGAACGAGACGATTACCGACCTGAAGCTGCAGAAGTCGAATCAAACTCGCCCGTCCGCGACCACGGTGGGTCTTTGGGAGACGCTGTGACCGTGCAGCTAACACTGTAAGGTGAAGGGACAGACTGCCGATCAGGACTGTGAAATGGAGGCCCAGGAGGCTTCGGTATGTATACAGCGGCAATAGAGGGCATGGCGGTTACTCAACGTGAAGCTCATGTCCCAGCTAGCGATATCGTTGGAACGCCTCGACTCACCGCTGTCTGATGCAGTTAGTTGTCCTCCACTCACCTCTAGTAAAGCCAGCCGCTCACTCCCAGCCCGAAACCCCTGTCCGTACGACGCAAGGACGTAAGAAGCGCACCCTGCAGGACACCAACGAACGGGACGACGAAGCGTCTCGCAGCAAGCCTCCGCGCAAGAAGGCAGCCAAGTCTTCCGTTACGTGGTCGACCGAGGGCAACACCATGGCGGGCAGCAGCAAGGTGAGATCGGTAGTCAGCAGCGTACTGACGCGAGCAGGCCGCTGGCAGCTCAAACGCGCCTGCCGCTTCATCAGCCACTTCAGAGATGCCCCCTCCCGCTCCAGCCTCGCAGACGCTCCCTCCTGTTTCGCAGAACAAGCGCAAGGGGCGCCGCTGAGCCACCGAGGCCACCGAGGCAACCGAGGCCACCGAGCAGCTCTGTCCACACTCGTTTCATGTCACGTCGCGCGAATTGCGCCAGTTCCATACATGACTGTACAGTAGATCATGCCATGTACGCGCCATTGCGCCATTACGTCGTACCAGGCAGGCTACAGACTCTCGCACGGTACCATGCTCTGCATGCACATCGCTCCCCACAGTCTATATATACAACCCCGCGCACACTCTACTCAGTAGTACGCACACACACATTCTCTGACAACACTGTGCACGCTGCACACACTACGCCCGCTGTGCCTTCCCCAACACGGTCTGGAGCCCCACAAACGCTGCCTCTCCATCGCGCAGACTCGTGAGCGCCTCATGCACGAGCCCCGTCTGCGCGACCGCAACGTGCAGGAGCGACTGGGCCTTGAGCCCGAGGATATCTGGCGTCAGCACTGGTACGGTTCTCTGCAAGTTTGGTTGTGCTGTGGAGGCTGGAGTGTAGGATGGGAGAGAGAGGAAGTATCTCGTGGCGCAAACTTCGCCACAAATGCCAGGCCACCCCCATCGTCGTCCCCTCATCCCTCCGGCTCATTCCCCGCCCCAGACCCCTCCCCTCCCGCTCACTCATCCCTGGCCTCGCTGCCATACACAGCGAGCCCCACCCCACGCCCAGTCGCCAGCTAAACTCACCCCTCATCCTTGCCTCAAGCACGACCGCATCCCCCTCCCGCGCGGCCTTGAGCGCCGCCACCGCCCCAAGCGCGGGGGGCACGAGGAGCGCACCCGCGTGGTCGAGGAGCTCGGTCTCGGCGTGTCCCCACTCTTCATCGCGGGCGGCACGGCGCAGGTCGCGGCCGAGGGCGAGGACGCGCGTGTCTGCGTCTGATGTGTCCGAGGCGGCGTCGCTTGCGTCCGTGTCCATGTCCGCGGCGTCGATGGCGTGCGAGTGCGCAGACTTGTCCGTGTCAACGTCCATGGCCTCGTCCGTGTCCACAGCTCGGGCATCGGCCTTGGTGCGAGTGTGAGCTGCAGACGCGGCCGCGCTGGCGGCAGCGGCGAAATCGTATACGCGCAAGCGCCGCGCGAGGGGCTTGTCCTCTGCCCACTGCGCGCGCGGGTCGAGGCGGTGGAGGAGGGCGTGGTCGATGGTACCCTTTGCGAGGGCTTGTGTGAGCTGCGTAACGGACGCAGCGAGGGCGGGTGCGGCGGGTTCGCGCGCGTCTGCGGAGGCGAGCCACCCCCGGCGCCGGAAGGCGTCGACGAGGAGGGCGTGTGTGCGCTGCGCGCCGGTGGTCGCGAGGTGGTCGAGGACGAGCGCGGCCTGGGCGCGTGCGCTGCCGGCCGCAAGCGGCGAGTCGGCGGGGACAGCGAGCGTGTCGTTCGCTTGCGGTGGGGCGGGGGTTGGGTCGAATGTGCCTGCCGTCGCCGAGGTGGAGATGGCCTCGTCGTCATTCTCCACGTCCATCGGCACGCCCTCCTCGTCTCCCGCGCGCACGCGCGTGCCCTTCACAGCCGCAATGCGCGGGATGGCCGCGACGGGCGCGGGCGTGATAAACGGCAGACGTGTGGGCAGGAGGAACGCCTGTACTTGGTCCCGCATACGGCGCGCGTGCCCGTCAATGTCATACTTGAACGGACCGGAAAAGTTGACAGCGAGCGACTCGTGCGGCGACCGCATGCCCACGGACGGGTGCAGGTCGTCCGGGAGGTCGGAGAAGACGTTGCCTGGGGTCAGTGACGCGCGTGGGAGCAAAGATCTCTGTACGTACCGACGAGCTTGCCGTTCTTGGTGAAGAAGGCGCGGCGCGTGACAAAGTCGATACCCGCGCCGACCGTATCGAGCGCTGCAAACTGGTCAGAAACGTCCAATGCGGACTACATAACCTCGCGGTACTCACCCTGCCACGTCTCGTTGAGGCTCGTGCTGCCCTCGCCGCTCTGGGCAAACGTCATGCCGTCGTCGGCGTGCCATCCCCACGACCCCTGGTCCCACCCCACGAGCGTCTGGAGGCCCGGGCGCGCCGTCATCCACCCCACCGACATGTCGCACACGCCCGCGCCGTCGTTGAGCACCTCGACCTCGAAATAGTGCACGCCGATACCGTGGGGGATCGGCCGGTTCGCGCGCAGGCTCCATGCCCCGTCGCGGTCCTTGGGCCGCCCCGCGCGGTGCGAGTACGTGACGACGACGCGGGACGCGATGCCGTCGTCGACATATGCGCCGTGCTCCTCGACCGATACGTCGAGATTAGAGTCTGTGGACGGCTGTGCAAAGTCGTTGGGGAGGAGGGCCGACTCGGGTAGCGTCGTATACGCGACATACGACGGGTGCGCGGGGGGTGGAGACGCGCGGGGGCGCTTGGTCCGACCCTGCTGGCCCGCGAGGTCGAGGTCGGGATCGAGGTCGGCGTCGTCGCGCCGGCGCGTGCGCTGCCGTGTCCCGTGCTCGGTGACGATGAACGGCTCGAACGTGTCGTCGTTGTTCGTCGCGGGCCACGTGTGGCGCGCGGGCGCAAAGTCAATAAAGTCGGGCGAGCCCAGTCGGCTTCCCTCACGGTGATCACGCACGTTGCTCGTCTCGGTGGGGCGTTCGGGTTCGGGGGGAAGGTTCCGGCTTGGACTCATGCTCGGGCTCCGCTGGCGCACGCTCCGGCGGCGGCGGTTGAAGCGCCCGCGAGTGAGCGGAGCGCCGGCGTCGGGCGGCGTGCCCCACCCGTCCAGGTCGAGGTCGGGTAGCGAGTTGGCCCCGATCCCAATCGGTGCCAGCATGTCGGCCGACCCCAGCGCCCCGACAGGTACATTGCCGCGGAACATGCCCCACATGTCATCATCATCATCGTCGTCGTCGGCCTCGCCGAGAATATCCCAGATATGGTCGTCGGCGCCGCCGGGCGGCGCAATGTCGTTCGGGTCGTACCTGTACACCTGTGTGTCGCGCCGCGGTGGGATAGGTACGCCTGCCCGGTTATTGTTCGAGTCGGTCTCACGTTCGCGCTCGCGCCCGCGTTCCTCGCGCTCATCGCGCCGGCGCCGCAGGACCGTCGTCGCCATGCGCTCGTTGATGCTCCCCGCCTCGCGGCCAGGGTACGATGCCCACGAAAAGTGGCTGGTGGTCGGCACAATCTGGGGCTGTGGCCGCACGTTGAGGAGCCGCGACGGTATGCGCGATGCCGTGGAACTGGGGCCAGGTCCAGCTTCCGGGTTCCCGCCTGCATCGGACGGCGCATTTGTACTGGGGGTCGCACTTGATTCGGCCGGTGTGTCACGCCTCGTCGCCCCACGCCGCCCCTCGCTGATCGCCCCGCGCCGTTCGCTCCCACTCGCGCCCGCCCTTGCCGCAGTCCCTGGGGTTCCTCCCGCCGCCGCCGTCGGCTCGCCGTCGCCTTCTCCGCCGTACCCCGCGCGGCGCGCAGTCGCCACAGCATTCGACCAAGGGTAGATACGCTCGCGGCGGTCGCTCTCGCGCTCGCGTTCGCGCTCCGTGTCACGCTCTCGCCCAATCTGCCCGTTCGGCCAGCTCATCCCCAGCGTCCCCAGCGCCGAGAATGGCGGGTAGCGGCGCGCCGTGGTGCGGCGCATCGGCATCGTCTCGGGCGAGCGCGTCGGCGGCGTCAGGGGCGGTGGAATGCCGAGGATCTGCGAGAGCGTAACGTCCCGAGGGTCGAGCGAGGAGGGAGCGTCGGCCG
The DNA here is from genome assembly GCA_025502685.1 of Pascua sp. PH4015B. NCBI lineage: Eukaryota > Fungi > Basidiomycota > Tremellomycetes > Trichosporonales > Trichosporonaceae > Pascua > Pascua sp. PH4015B. The sequence continues at coordinate 194,245 of JAMFRD010000014.1, forward strand.
TGTCTTCACTGCCAGCGCCATTGTCGCTCGTACCGACTGCCGCGTCGACGTAGCGTTGTGCGCCTGACGAGCTGGAGGCGGTGCCGCGCGCGCCCTCGATAAGCAGCCGGTACCCCTCGGGGTCACGCTCGCGCGCCCGGCGGTTGAGAAAGTACTCGTAACCCGGGTAGATTGCGTCGCGGAGGCGAATGCGCTCCGCATCTGTCAAGGGCGCGGCCGCGGGCGCGTTGGCAGCAGCGGTCGACGACGAGGCCACAGGGTCGTCCGCGTTGCTGCCGCCGGCGAATGTAGAGCCTGCCGGTAGACGCGCGAGATCCGCAAAGCTCGTCAACGTCCAGGTGCGGCCCTCGGCGGCCCGACCGGTTCCCGTGCCCACGAGGTCGGAGAGCGCGTCGGATGGGTCGACATCGTCAGTGTCCCAGAACGACATACCGGGCCGAGGGGAGGGCGCGTTCGTGACCGGGGCCGTCGCTGTGGCCGTAGAGGGGAGGGGCCGGGGGCGGGAAGGAGAGGGGGAGTTGAGGTCGATGTAGATGGGTGGGTTGTCCATGTAGTGAGAGAGTGGGGGGTGTTGAGTGATGAGCCCGGATGACGGCTGCGGGTTGACCCAAACGAGAGGAATGGCCGTGTGGCAGCAGCAGCAGGTTGCAATCTTGTTCTGACAGTCGTAGTGGCAACAATAATGGCGTGTAGGCAGTCTCGACTTGCGCACGGTTGCACCTTCTGCCTCCGTCTACGGATCTCCACCTTCCTTTGCTTTTTGCATTGCCACGGTGCGAGTCAGTCTGGGCTTGCACAGCTGTAACAGTGTTTTATTTGCCACCATCTGTATGCAGAGGCCCAATCGTCATGGACAGACGGCATGGCCGCGGCGCGCGGGTCAGGTACAACAATGGGCGGATTCCATTATTGCGTCCTCTCCTCCTACTCTGCGTACTACTGGGTACTCTTCTCAATGGTGCTGCTCCAGTCTGCTGATCGATGCGAAGCGGGCATACCGAGGCATCCATCATGACGGCATGTCGTGACTCATATTCCTCTTCCGTGGAGATTACCACTACTGCCCGCAAAACTCTTGTCTTGGCTGCGAGGATCAAGTCCGGTTGGACCGAGCTGGGAAAGATCGATGCTACGGCCTGAGGTTCGCTTCCATGCAGAGAGTGGCCAGAGAGCCGACTTCGGCTGTCGCCGGCACAAGACAAGGCTGGCAGCTGGCAGCTGGCAGGCAGCTGGAGGCAGGCACTCGGTGTCGGCGTAACCCCACAGTCCCCGCCCAGCCCATGCCGCCCTACCCTGTCGCAGTCGCACCAGCTCTGCTCGGTCCAAAAATGTTGCCAGTCTCGTTCTGGCCTTGTTGCCACCCATCGTCACGCCTCGTAGTAGTGGGCGTCGTTATCGCAGCCGCCGGTTCTGGACGCGTTCAGGACGTGTCCGATCACATCTGATAATGATAGACGGATCAGAGAACTCGAGCCCCATCGTGTCCCTTACTTCTGGTTCATCATGTTCCTCGATTTTGGTCTAGTCATCTTCTGCGCTCTCTTCACATGATCTTATTGTTCACTCTTGCACTTGTACATGGGCAAGCATGCATGCATGGTGCATCCTCACAGGCCTGTCGAGGTGGACAAGAGGGTGTGGTCCAGCAAGACGATTGCTGGTGGGGCAAGCCACGGAAGTGAATTTTGGTTCCGTTTCAAAAGGGGGCGTTGGCCCAACAATGGGATGACTAGTAGTGCTGCCTCGGCCATGAGTGATGGCTCTATTGTCACCTACCTCACCCATCCAACTCCGACGCCGACGCCGACGTCAACGCCCTAGCCCCTTGCCGGTTCGGTGCACGCACAAACGCGCCCTTTCCTCTTCCATCCTTATTCGCCCGTCCAGCGCGCCCCCTTGACCTTTTGTCGTCCCTCCGCGCCCCGCCTTGTGGCGCCTCCCTATGTCGGGCAACCAGGGTTACCCACCCAACTCGAGCTCGTCGACATCACCCCCAGTCTACAACCACCCTTACTACACCCACCCCCAACAACACCAACAACCTCAACCGTACCAACAACCAAACGTCCCTTATCCTCAACACCCTTACTCTCAGCAGGCGTACCCATATCCTGTAAACTACGCCGACCAACCGTACGCGCCGCAGCCTTCGCCCTCGCACCAGCCGGCAACGCACCTCGCGCCGGCTCCGAACGTGCAGCATCCACCGTACCTTGGCCATCCATCACACTCGTACCACGCCCCTTCCACCAGCCCACAACCCCACCACCTTCCTTCGCAGGAATCTCACTCGGGGAGCCCGTACAACCCCACTGGCTCCGCAACCCCGCAGCCGCACCCCTACGCGCCTCTCGCCTCGCCACCGGACGTTCTTCCCCCAACTGCGTGGCAACAACAACAACAACCGTCCTACCTGCAGCCTCAGCAGCAGTACTCTCACCACCACCAACAGCTGCAGCAGCAAGAGCTGCCACCAGTCAAGCCTTCCATCGTGCCCCCCACAGCTGCGACCCCCGACGACCCCACCGAGCCGGCGCGTCCGATAAAGATCAAGCTCAAGCTTCCTCTCAACGGCAACGCCCCGGATATGACCGCGCGTAAGCGCCGCGCGTCGCACGGCACAGCCAGGCAGAATGGTACAAGCAGCGTAAGCCCCACCAAGGGCCCAGAGCTCAACTACGATGGACGCCCACGCAGGAGTACAGGACGCACGCAGAAACCCGTGTCGTACGTTGAACCGGACGACGAGCTGGAGTTTGAGGAGGAGAAGCCCCAGACATCGAAGCGTTCACGCCCCACCCGCACGAATGCTCGATACGCCCAGGACGATGAGGACGACGAGGAAGAGGAGGAGCAGGAGCCGGAAGAAGACGAGGACGCGTACGGCGAGGACGACGAGGCTGCACCCGCGCCTCCCCCGCCGCCACCTGAAGAGTCTCACGCCACCCGCCGCTCAGGTCGTGCACACAGGGCACCTGCACGCTACGCCGACGACTTTGAGAACAAGATGTTCGAAGAGTCGAGCCCGGTGCCAGAGCCAGAGCCAGAGCCCGTTCATGTCACTCGCAAATCGGCCAAAACGTCGCGCCGTCGCGTTATCGCCGACCCGGACGACGACGACGATGACTTTGCACCTGCCGCTACGGGTGGCAACGAGATGCCAGTCGAGACGCACGGGGAAGGAGAGCCAGAACTCGAGACTGAAGTGCCATCAAAGCCTCATAGCCAGACGTCCCGTGGGCGAGGCAAGACTCGGCACTCGTCTGCGGACGCAGAGTCGTTTGCACCGACCGAGTCTGAGCCATCGTCCTCGCCTTCAGGCAGCCCCGACCCTCTCGACCAGTATGTGGAGGACGATGCCGAGTCGTACCGGAGCAACTCTGCATCCCCACCTCGCCGTCGGACGCGTGCCTCGGTTGCCGCACGGCGCACCACCACACGCCGCCGCGCCGAGCCGGGCTCTGACGACGAGTACGGCGCCTCGGGCAGCCGCCGGCGCAACCTCCGCAAGCGTGACTCGCGTCCCAACTACCAGTTGCCGCCGATGGACATTACGGCCGAGATTCAGGCTGCGGACATTATGAACAAGGCCATTGCCTCTGCTGCGCGCCCGGGTGGCTCACGCCGTGGACCCTTCAATGCCGCCTCCTTTGCAGCCTTAGCAGGAACCGGCGCCAAGACCCTCCCGTGGAGCATGAAGGGTAGGGATCTTGCCCAGGCCATGGGCGATCCGGACTCGTCAGACTCGGTGAGTGGTGATGTTGATGGTGTTGATGGTTTCTTAGCTGACAGCCAGGACTTAGACGTTCCGCCGATGGGGGCTGCCGCGGGTGGGGCATCCATCAATCGCGCACCCGCCGGACCTGGTATTCCCGGACCCACCGACGTGCCCAACTTTGGTCGCATCAACCCCAAGTCTAGTGCGTTAATCTGCAGCTCATGTGTCCCACTAACCTCCCTAGCAATGGCAGACGCAGACCCGCTGGGCATCGATGTCAACGTCACATTTGACCGTGTCGGCGGCTTGGATAACCGTGAGCTAACCATTCCGCGTCGCAGTCTAGCTAACAACAGATATCAACCAACTCAAGGAGATGGTGGCTCTGCCTCTTTTGTATCCGGAGCTGTTCCACCAGTTTGGTATCACGCCCCCACGCGGTGTGCTGTTCCATGGCCCACCAGGCACGGGTAAGACGCTCCTCGCTCGTGCGCTGGCGGCGTCATGTAGCAACGGCAACACAAAGATTGGTACGTCTTTCCTGCTCTTGTCTAGAAGATAGCCTAACAATTCAGCCTTCTTCATGCGCAAGGGTGCGGACGTCCTCTCGAAATGGGTCGGCGAGGCAGAACGCCAGCTGCGCATGCTCTTTGAAGAGGCGCGCGCGTGTCAGCCAAGTATCATCTTCTTTGACGAGATTGACGGCCTGGCTCCTGTGCGTAGCAGTAAACAGGACCAGATCCACGCGAGTCTCGTCTCGACACTGCTGGCTCTCATGGACGGCATGGACGGTCGCGGGCAGGTGATTGTCATCGGCGCCACTAACAGGCCCGACGCTGTCGACCCCGCTCTCCGTCGTCCTGGCCGCTTTGATCGCGAGTTCTACTTTCCCCTGCCGAACCGGGATGCGCGCCGCCAGATCATCTCGATCAACACGCGCAACTGGGAACCGCCTCTTCCAGGCGACATGCTGGACACGCTCGCTACAATCACAAAAGGCTACGGCGGCGCGGACTTGAGAGTGGGTCGCGTTGCACCTGATCGTGTTAACTGACCCACACAGGCACTCTGCACTGAGGCAGCGTTGAACGCCATTCAGCGCCGGTACCCCCAGATCTACAAGACCACCGACCGGTTGCAAGTCCAGGCTGGGTCGGTCCATGTCCAGCCAAAAGACTTTATGCTTGCAGTGAAGAGTGAGTTACAACAGCGAGCGCGGATTCGCTGACCCGGTGCAGAAATCATCCCTTCATCTGCTCGCTCAACCGCATCGTCTGCCATTCAGCTCCCATCTCAGCTTGTGCCGCTTTTGTCGGGCAGTCTGGAGAAGCTGAAGGCCGCGGTAGACCTCGCGCTGCCACCCACCAAGAAGCGCACGGCGCTCGAAGAGGCCGAGTACGAGGACGACGATGGTGACACGTTTGAGAAGGAGATGATGCTGCAATGTGAGTTGCCCAATATGGGTACGCCCCCAACTGACACCGACAGCGCTCGACAAGTTGAGGACATATCGCCCTCGACTACTGGTGTACGGCCCGCGTGGCGCGGGACAGACATACCTCGGCCCTGCGATCCTGCACCATCTCGAGGGCTTCCATGTCCAGTCGTTTGACCTTGCCACTTTGATGGGTGACTCCACGCGCGTGAGTATTTGGAAATGTGACATTGGGGCGCCTATGGAAGTGTAGAACAGGGCGACCATTTTTCACGACACGCGTCACCCCAGTGGCTGTCAACTGTCCCACTCTGGCGTTGAGGCATTGGCGCTCATTGTCGACGAGGAGGAGCACGCTGCTCTCATCCGACGAGGAGGAGCACGCCACCCTCTCATCTGACTCTCATCTGATCCTCTCCGCGCCTCGCCTTCAATCTAGTCTACATTGCATTGAGAGACTGACACTACAGACGCCAGAGGCCGCCATTGTGCAGCTCTTTGTCGAAGCCAAGCGCCATCAGCCCAGTATCATCTTCATTCCATCTCTTGCACAGTGGTCGGCGACCATGACAGAGACTGCGCGGTCTACGACCCGGGCCCTTCTCGACGGCATCCCTCCATCTGACCCGGTTCTTCTGCTCGCCATCGTCGACGGCCCGATCGACGCTCTGCCTTATGACGTTCGCCAATGGTTTGGCTTCAGTGACGAGAATCGCATCAAGCTCGGACTCCCTTCCAATGTAAGCTTGTTGAAATTATGACGGAACAATGTCTGACCCCTTCAGGACCAACGAGGAGAGTTCTTTGGCGAGCTCCTCACTGCTGTCCAGCGCCCACCCACCGACTTCCCAGATGGTGTGCCGCGCCGGAAGCGTGTGCTGGAAGAGCTCCCTCTGGCGGAGCCCCTGCCTGCCCGCAAACCAACAGAGGCAGAGATTCAACGCGAAGTGGAACGCGACAATGCGGCACGCAACATGCTCTTTGTTAGCTTCTCGTCGCTCGTGAGCGAATTCATGAAGAAGTACCGGCGCCCTGTCGCTCTAATCAAGGTACGTTCGGCTGCCAAGCGTGTACTGTGAAACCGCCGTAAATAGGACTGCTGTCACACGTCACAAGGCAAAACTCTGTCTGTCACGGTGTCACAAGAGACCAAGTCCTTCTGTTTTGGCCGTTGTTCCCATCCTATACGCCAGATCTGTCTCTGTATTGGCCGAAATCACCGGCTGTCTGGTCCTGTCACGCGTCACAGACGCACTGAGTGGGGTTTAAACCTCCTGTTTCGGCGGATTGCCGTGTCATCCGTATCATCAAGAGCTTAGCTGACGACCTTTCAGGAAGACGCGTTTGCGTGTGCACAGTACCTTGCCGATCAGGCTGCGGCAGAGGCGGACCCTGGCAGGGCGCCTGGCACTGTCGTTGTCGAGCCCGTCAACGGCGATGCCGAGACTGGCCAGCTTATGGCGCAGGTCGCAATCATCCCGCCACCGCCGCAGCCACTTGAGCCTGCCCCAGCAGCCGAGACACTTGAATCGCTTGTCCCCACCGAGGTCTCGAACGACGCGGCACCAGCTCCAGCTGCACAAGTTCCCCCGCCAGCTGCCAAGCCGACATGGCAGGCGCACAACATCGACATGGACGTCATCCAACGCAAGCTCGTGCGCCACAAGTACTACACGCCAGGTGACTTCCTTGCCGACATTGCCCTCATCGAAGACAATGCCAACCACACGCTTGACGCCGATCGCCAGCTCAAGATCACCGAGATGGCGGCTCATGCTCGCATGCACGTGCAGAGCTTTGACCCGAAATGGACGCCAGAGTTTGAGCACTACGGCGAGCGCATGCGTGCCCGTAAGGCCGAGCGTGCCAAGGCCCGTGCTGCAAGGGAGGCTGAGGGCAAGGACGGTGGCACAGACAGCGACACCCCTGCAGTCGATGCGGCTGTCGTTTCTGCTGTAAACGGCCTCAAGCGCAACCGCGAAGGAGACGAAGAAGAGAGCGGGGCAGGCCCATCGAAGCGACCGCGCGAGGACGGCATGGATGTGGACAGCGACCCTATCGAGTCCATGGGCCCGAATGGCACGCAGCTCACCGAGTCGGTGGATCCGATCATGCCGTTCTCGTCCATGGCGGCCATACAGGTGCAACCACCTGCAGCAGTGCAACCAGAGCAGTCGCTTCCAACGGCACCCTCGGTGGCCGTGCCCGTGCGCGAACCGTCCCCAGTAACTGCAGTCACCAAGACGCCCACGCCACCAGCTGCCGTCGCCAAGACGCCCACACCGCCAGAGGCAGTCACCAAGACGCCCACACCACCGCCCGTTGCAACCAAAACACCAACACCGCCACCAGTGTACCCACCGTTTGTTGTCCCCGAGACGGCCGTCGAGGCACTCGGGCGGATGCTCAAGTACACGACGGACAAGCTCAACGTCGACGAGTTGGAGCAGCTACGGGCGATGCTGCTGGACCGCGTGTGGCGCGCGCGCAGCGAGTGGGACCGCACTTCGCTCGTTGCCGACTTGCGCGAGCGGGCAGAGCAGTATGTGCGTGAGGTGGGGGAGGTGCGCAAGCAGGAGCTCGAGGAGGAGCGGGCCGAGAGGGGCCGTGGGGTTTACGGCTTTTAGAAAGGAGGTTGGAGACGTTTGAGTTTAAAAATATACGTACAGTAGCAGTAGACAGACGGCAGCACATACAGCTGTGCACGAGCCGGTACATTGGCAGCATATACAGGTGATGCTAGAGGTTTGACAATTATGCGTGATTTTGCTGTGGCAGAGAGTGGGAGTTATTTCAGCAAGCGAATTTGCCGAGCGTGGTGCCACACGGACTTGTTCAGATCCGACTGTGGCCGTGTTTTCGCCACCTTTATCTGCACTGTTCAGCTGTGCATGCGCGCGCATGCCGCTGATTGTAGAGGGCCCTGTACGAGATATGGGCTAGATTGCGGCATCTGTGCTGATTTTGGCGCGCGGGGTGAGCTTAAGGACGTGCTTACCGCTGGTTTGGGGCGTGCCCAGGACGGTGATTGGTGCGGATTATCCCGGATTTCGTCAGCTGCCACCTGCCACATGCCACCAGACTCCGCCGAAACGCCGATTGGACCCTCAATCTCGTCCTGCATCGCACCGTGCTGCGGATGCTGCGTCGTGTCCTTGTTATGATGCCAACTCATCCTCTTTCTCTTTCTCTCAGCTCACTATTCCACCCCCCGCCGTGTACATAGCGCCCATATCTTCTTGATATCCCGCTCGTGTGCACACCTTGTACTGCTTATTCATAGCAATACGCCTCCCCAACCCCCCCAGCAGACGTCAAGCGACACGCTTCGTCTCGCAGCCCTCCCCCTCTTACTCTTACTCTCCTCCCCCCTCTTCCCTCTCCCTCTCCGCTCTCCTCTCCGCTCTCTCCCCTCCTCTTACCTCTCATCCCCCTCCCCCCCTCTTCCCCCTCTTCAAACCGACCTCCTCCTCTCCTTAACCGTCTCACCTCCCCCCGACAAGCCTCTCGACCATGGCGCCCGCGGGCCGCCTCGCCGAGAGGGCGGACAGCCAGACGACGCCGTCGTCGGTAAGCAATCCATTCCTCCCTCTTCTCGCCCCTTGACACCACTCACCCCAAGATCCGTCTGCGTCACCCAGCCGTGATTGTCGGCCTTATCGCAGCGGCGATCTTCACCCTCTGGGCTATCGGCTACGCCATTAGCAAGCTCGTCGAGTACCAGCGCAAGAACCGCCGTGTTGCCAAGGACGTCGAGAAGGACGCCGGCAAGGATGCGGACAATGATGCCAAGCAGGACGACAATGGCCGCGGCCGCCGCCCCAAGCCCAACATCACCTTCCCCCCCGGCACCAAGTACCTCAACGACGACTGCGAGGTTGTCGGTGTCGAATGTGAAGAGCCTGCCACTACCCCCATTTCGCTCGTCACCGAGTCCAGCTGGCTCGCGCAGGGTGAACGCGCTGTCCTCTTCGTCAACGTCCCCATCTCGATCGCTCGCGCCAGCGCGCACAGCCACCAGGAGGCCGCCATGGCCCGTCTCACTGACGCCAACTACTCGGCGCCTTCGTTGGCTTCTTCCATTCCCTCGCTCTCGTCGACTACCAGCTCGATTGAGACCTCCATCCTCACCCCCGGCGAGGCTTCGATTCCTCTTCCCCACGTCGCCACCGCCGACGTCAAGCTCGAACCGGGCGAGGCTTCCATTCCTCTTCCCCACGTCGCCACCGGCGACGTCAAGCTCGAACCCGTCTCGCCCACCACTCACCATGGCTCATCGGGTATCATGGACAACAACGGCCACGCCACGGTCCCCGCCCAGCCTTCGAGCGCCGGCAGCATCGATGGCGCGCCAACTGGCGCGTCTTGCCGCGACTCGGATGGCACGCTTTCGGATGACCGTCCTTGCGCTGCAACCGTTCCACTCAAGGCTGAGCCCACCGCCGAGGCTCCAGGCGAGAGCGCCACCGAAGGCCGCGGCCGCGGCCGCGGTTCGGGTTACGAGGTCTGGTTCTCGAAGGCCGCGGTGCCCGAGACGGTCGGCCCTGCTGTCGACTCGAACAACACGCTCGGCGCGCTCGCTCCCATCGCCGCCGAGCCCCTCAAGACTGAGCCAACCTCCGTCGAAGGCCGCCGCCGCCCCCGCCCTTCAAATGACGAACTTTGGTTCAACAAGCTCGCAGCCCTCAACACGGGCGGCCCAGCTGCCAAAGCCAACTCCACGCCCGGGCCGCTCGCTCCCATGGCCATTGTTCCGCTCAAGACTGAACCCCTTTTCGACTCCCCAGTCGAGAGCACCGTCGGAAACCCCGGCCGCGGCCGCGGTTCTCTTCCCTGGTTCAAGGACCCCGCCGTGCTCGGCGTCTCTGACCTGTCGTCGGGCGATCCCGTGGCCGCACAGGAAGAGAAACCTGGTGTTGCCGCCGGGACCATCGACTTTTCGGCACCCATTGAGGAGTGCGCGCCCGACTGGTCACTGCCCTGGTCCTCTCCGACCCTCGACCTCGCCCCCACCGTCATCCACGCCCTGTAGGCTGGATGTGTAATTAACCGAAACACTTCAACAGCAACTACCCAACCTGTCTCTCCCGCAACGACCGACAACGATTTTTCGCTTTTCTCTATCTCGTGACACACCACCCGCCCTCGACACGTCCTGAGCTCCCTTCTACGCCGGCAACGACGGCCAACGTTTTCGATTTTGCTTCTCTTCTTTAGGACCCCGAGCCATCATACGCGTGCTACCCAACCACCCAGCGACCCCCCTGCCGATCTGTATCCTCCTCATGCGAAACCGTGCCACCCACCAAGAGATCCCCTCACCTGTATACAACACCCACCATTCGTCTTCGTCTCCCACCGACCTAAAATGCCTCATACCCAATACCCCACGGCACTATACCCATATATATAGCAGAGTAACCGCACAGGTGCACGAATGCATTGAGTTTTGTTTGGATGCGGTGGAGTAAGCTGTCCCCAGTTGGTGATGCCTTGGTTGCGTTGCGCTCTCTGTCTGGCACAAGGTCCGTGGTAGTGCCACTGTACTGTACGAGGACGATGACGATGACGGACGAGCGAGGACAGGACAACGAATGTGCACTGCCCTGTTGGCGCCGCTGGTATCTCTATCGAATGTACTGTCTATATCCACTGTACTACTACCCACTACACCTTCATATGTACCGACCTAGTCCAGCGCCTGCAACCGCAATATGTCGCACTGTACACATGCTGCAGTGAGCGATGTATCAGTACAGAGCGCATGTGCGACTATTTAAGACGAGCGCGCCCGGCGACTCGAGCGTACGTGCGACAGACCGTGCGCGTGCGAGGCTCGAGGACAACCCTACAACAGCAGGCATCCAATTACAGGCGGGCCATCGGTGGCATTTCCTTGGGCGTCGTCTTCGCTGCAGTCATCACGTTCTTTCCCAGCTGCTGTAGGTGTATTAAGTAGTTCGTAAGACGATCCGCCATAAACCACATGTACCGTGGCCATTAGCGATCTTTTGAAGACCTCTATAGACATCCAAGAATGGCTAGATAGTTATTTTCTTTCTCATCATTCGATAGCTGCATCTCATGTCCTCAGCATATTTCTTCCACTTAGTTTGGCTGTCATGTCACGTTATCCCGGAGGTTTTGACCAGGTACTGCTATCGCAAGTCGACTCTCGCAAGTCGACTCTCGCAAGTCGACTCTCCATCGCTGTGATGAAAACCTAGACCTTGGCCTCCGCACAGGGAACAAGACCCACTTTGGCACCTGACAAGTTGTCTAAGCTCGACAAAAAAGTTACTACAAAAATAGTTCAGGCTAGCAGGCGTGTCACCAACTCCGAAACTGCCGAAACTATGTTTGCAGGCATGTTCTGACAGCAACGAAGACGTCGAGCAGGGCCCACCATCACCGATCGAGAAGAACGGCTTTTACATTCACTCCCTCAGTCTCTCATTTCCCGAAGACCCACGATACCCGCAGGGCCGTTGGAACGCGTACTGTACTGCCTGTGCATCACGACCGGCCTCTCTTTGGATTCTGTGCCTCCACCAACCCCAGTTCAAGCGCCCGGAGGAGTACTGACGCACATCTGTCGTCTAGCGCGGACTTACCACGCTGATGCTAACGTGTAGGAGATGAGAGTCGTCAATGTGAGCGCGGAAGTGTTTGTTCAATTATTTAAACGGATTATTCCTAGTAATCGCTAGTTCATCTATTGGAGGAGGATTACATATGACATTATTGGCCTGAACGCGAGCAACACCTCTGGTGAGGTAGCCTCGAGGATGGCATTGAGGGTGAGGTGGTAAACGCGCCAGTCGATAATCGCCATCGTGCGAGAACGAGACGCTGGGGGCGAGGTTGTGGTGTTGCGATGGAGATGGTGAGAGTAGACGGGGTAGTTGGAGAGGGTAGTGTTGACCCCGTCCACTTCACTCGGCTCCAGTCACCACACCACCAGTCCACACTTGACTTTTTCCCAAGCCAGCTCCCACTCGTGGTAATAAGACAGCCTTGTAGCAGCGCCACGCGCGGCGCCTCTTAAGTGTGGAACTCCATATCTCGGCTCTTCATGCTCCTCTATTCTATAGTTTCTACAACACTATTGAGACTTGGTTCAAGAAGTTTGGCCCATTGCCAATTGCCCCCACTTCGCCGATCTCGGATGGCGTGTTCCGGCACTCGTCCAGGTCAAGATCACCAACCTCAAAGACAATTACGCTATAAAATATCGCCCGTGCTCAACACCAAGTTTCTTCTCTTGTAGGAATGTCCCCATTGCGGACCTCCCAGTCAACGCGCCCTCTCCTCGCCGTCGTTCTCTTCAAGGCGTGCTGTTTGCAAACGCAACAAACTCCACCTCATCTGAACCCAACGCCGTCTTCACCCCGTTGGCTCTCGCAGTCCTCAAGATCTCCCCATTTCGGACCCCACCGTCGGCGCGAACTTTCCTCGCCGATGTTCGCTGGCGATACGGTAGTTCATCCTCCTTGGTTCGTCTACCACAACCAAGCTATCGAAGCCCGTCTGGCTGGCCCTCCCCGCCGACTGCGCTGACGACAACAACGCTGGCGCACGCAGTCGAGCGTCTTGTCGTCGCTCGGCAAGCAGCGCGTGGTTTGCCACCTTTTCAAGCCCAGCCGCAAAGCCCAACCTTCCCGTCTCGGAGCCAACCTCCCAGACGACACCGCGCTTGGCATGCCTCTCAGCTCCATCGACTCTGCCATGCCTCCCAGCTTCATCGACTCTGGCGCCTCTCCAGGCGGGCAGCGTTCCCGACTGGTCGCAGGTATGCGACACGTCCTGGTCCTCTTCCGCCATCGACGTCACGCCCTCTGTCATCCACGCGCTTTAGGCGCTCGTACACTTAAAAATACCCAACCCACCCCCCCTTGAACAAAGATACCACACGTACCCATGCTCGACGCACCACACTCCCATTCTTCGCCGACAACGACGGCAATTTTATTCGATTTCGACTATTCTCTTGCGAAACCAACACCACACTTGGGCCACCCACCCAGCGACACCTTTGCCCATACTGTATTCTCATCGAGACCGTGCCACCACCACCCAGAGACTCCTTCACCTGTACTCGAGTATGCGACACCCCCCATTCATCTCCCACCAGCAGCCTGCCCGATACCCCATACCCGACGGCATTATACCCACGGCGCTCGTTTCTTTCATGTAGCAGAGTACACCTGCCATAGAATGCATATAGTCTTGTTTGGTTTGGGCATGGTGGAGTAAGCTGTGCCCCATCGGAGACGCCTTGATTGTGTTGCGCTGTCCGTCTGGCACGAGGTGCATGGTAATGGCAATATATAACGACTATTAGGCACAGGCGAGGCCAGGGCAACGAGTGCACACTGTCCTGTAGGCACCGCTGGTGCTGCGAGCACCGACAGGGGACAGGGCCACCGTCGCCAGGTAACAGATAGGCTATCAGTGGCATTTGAGTGGGCGTCGTCTTCGCTGCAGCCATCACATTCTTGTTGCAATGAGCGATAGAGTAACTCCTTGAATGAAAGCCCGCGCGCGAGTCTACATAGACCGCGCGGCTGCTCGAGCGCACGGGCGGCGTGCGCGCGTGCGCCAGCGTGGGAGGCTCGCGCGCGCTACTCAAGTCCCTACAACAGTTCTTGCTTCTGTTGCTATGGGTGTATCAAGTAGTTTGCGAGGCGATTCGCCACAGACCACATGTGCCATCACCACAAGCGAGCAGCCTTTCTTATCACGACCTCTATAGACACCCAAGAACTAGAACGGTACCATTAGATAGCCATGAATCCTACAGGGAACAAGACCCACTCATGGATAAAATTCCCTTCGCTCGACAAACAACTTCCTAACCAAATTGCCAAGGGCAACAGCCATGCTACCAACGCGGAAACTATGTTAGCAGGCATGTTCTGGCACTGGGGACACTTATAGGCCAGCGATGCATGTGAGATATTTATGGTAGACACCTGCATGAACCATGCACGAGCATATAGAGTTTCACCGCTCTGGCTATAATGGTTGCTGAGAAACAATCGTCGACTTGCCAAAGCACACTTGTACTGCCCCTGGTCGCTCCCAGGTTCACGACGTCCACTCCAATGACGACGTCAGCTGAGCGGCTCGTCACCGACGCGAGTCCGCCCAGGATCGAGTGCTCTCTTTGGGGTCGTTCGCGGCACCGACGAGCAGCCGGTATTTCCAGGAGGCCAGTTGCGGTCATCCAGTCAAGACGCCTTCCCGTCCTACCAAGACGTGCCACTTGGGGTTGTCTCGTCACTCTCACGCCCCATCGGACTCGGCGTCAACCACCAGCTCGAATACGTCCTCAGGCCTTGTCCAGCTCGGCGACCTTCGCCACCAGAATGCCATACCATCGTCATCAGCCTTGTCGTACTCGTCCCTGGATGTCAATCTGTTGCAGAGCAAGGGACTCGACAACTTCGACTTCGCCATCCTGAACCCTCGGCCAACACCGCCAACACCCAAGTATCTGGCCATTGTGTTCCGCAACATGTTCCCCTCTGGAGACAAGCGCTCAACGGAGAGCCTCGAGGCATATATGATGGTGTTGCGAAGGTAAAAATGATAAATGTTCCCAAGCTCCTTTGCTAACAAAATAGGCTGGCATGACACAAAAGATGGACCCGAATGGCCGTAACCCCGACTTCAACCCCTTCCATCTTGGTCTTTGGTCGGGCTATGTCAGCCATATCTTTGCCTCTGCTGAGACGTGCCACCATGCCAGTAAGGCACAGGAGCCCGCCTCGCCCCTCTCGCGAAGCACGGTCGCTGCCATTGGGCGCCGGATGACCCCATGAGATCGACGGGGAACTGGTCAAAGGTGTCCACGATCCCCAAGCGACCAGGCCATCGCGTGCGATCGTCCCTTCGACGAAGTTCGCGGGGTGGTTATCGATTGGCGCTTTTACCCAACGCGCCACCTCCCTTCGCCCCAAGGGGGGGGGGGGGGGGGGCGGGGGGGGGGGGGGGGGGGGGGGGGGGGGGGGGGCGGCTCC
>JAMFRD010000014.1:209429-290544 GCA_025502685.1 Pascua sp. PH4015B
GGGGTTTTCCCCCCCGCGCCCCCCCCCCGCGCCCCCCCCCCCCCCCCCCCCCCCCCCCCGCCCCCCCTATCCTCGATGCCAGCCATTCTCGAGGCTACACCACCCGAGGCGTTGCTCGCGTTCAGGGCGACAAGCAAACACTTCCGCGCTCGCATTGACGACTCGCGCCTCCGACACGTCAACTTCAGCCTACATCCTCTTCCAGAAGCACTGCTATCTGAAGACGGCCACGTACCTCAGGGGGAGGTCCTGCTTCTCGTGCCGCGATTTTTATTGTCCTTCGCAAGGTTGCTGCACACCCTCCGAAAGCCCAAGTCCAAGAATGACATCGAGTGGCGCATCTAGTCCGTAACCATTGAGGACTACCCTTTGCCGCCTGCCTCCGAGGCAGGCAACAACAAGCCCGTCGACGAGATCCAGCCCCCGTCCGACACAACCACCTCGATGCGGCCACCCTCGAGAAGGTGACTCCCACGTACCCCTCGCCCGTGCCCCACGAGCACGAGAGCGTGACCGCTTCGGAGGACGAGGACCCCACCTTGGAGGACCTAATGAATCAGCTTGCTCAATCCATCATCGCTCATCGCGCGACCGAGACCACTCCCGAGGACAACACTGTGGCACACCTCGCCCAGCTCAACGAACCCATTCCCAGGCCCACCAACTCGAGCAACCCCAGCCCCACCAACTCGGGCGACTCTGGCCTCAACACCTCGGCCGACCCCGGTCCCACAACCTCGGGTGGCACTGCCTACAAGCACGCGCGTGCTCTTACCCCTGCCCCCAACGTCCCCTGCCCTATAGAGGAGGCTATGGCCTACCTCCGGGCCCTCGGCCGCAACCATCGGCGGCTCTTCCCCATACCTCTTGAGCAACCTCAACACTGCCCCTGACTCGGACACCATCTTCAACCGCTCTGCTTCCGCGTCCTCGCAAGACTCGGACTCGGTTTACTCTACCGATTCTGTCGAGGTGTTTGCCAGCCACTCTAACTCGTCATTCATGTCGTCATCGACCGACACCGAGTTCCTTTCTTCAAACGACTCGCTTCAAGCCCATGCCGGTACAGACACCCGCCATCGTAGCGCGTTCAACTGGACGCTGTTGGAGTCGATGATTTCGCTCCGGGCGCCCGAGCCCTGCTCCCACTCGCACAGGACCGACTGCATTCCAGTCCGCAGCACCAGTGTACCGTTCTGCAGCCTGGCTCAAGCGTGGCCCAACCCACATATTCTCTGCAACCTCGGCAACATGAGACACATCCAACCTTGCCCCCATGCCTCTACGTCTGCTCGCGCCGACCAGGGCGTTAACCCATACACGAAACTTTATGACCACTCGGCACGCGCGACCACCGTGGTCGCCGCGACGGTTGCGGGCTTCGCCACAACCACCATCACCTCGACCGTCAACGGCCACGCGCCCATCAAGGTCGCCGCCAACCTCCTCAACACAACTCTCGAACCCTACCCCGACACGGACACGAGCGCCTCGGATGCCAAGCCCGCCCTCAGCACGGGTCAGATAGCCGGCATCGGCGTCGGTGTCCTCTTCATCGCAGCCATCGTCTTCTCGATCATCCGCTGGCTCCTCGCGCGCCACTTGAACATCCGCGAGCCCACGCCCCCGATGACCTCGACAGGGGCGACGCGTCGCCAACCGATGAAGACAGCTTCTCTGTCTACTCCCCCAAATTCATGCCTTCCGAAGGCCCATCATATCCCGCTCCCGCTCGCGTGGCCACTAAGAGCACTTTCTGGGTGTACATCACAACCCGCCTCTCTCTCGACTCGACCCCACCCGCACACACGCTCGAGAACGAGTACGTACGTACGGAGGCCGAGGCTTTGGCCCAGACGTACCAGCACTTCACGTCACACTCGGGCTTCAACGGCGCTGCTGGCAGCCATGAGCAGTCAGCGAACTCAGCCTGCCAGGCGCCCCCGTCCCCGGTCAAGATGGTAACCTTCCCGGCCACCAACAAGACACGCCACTTGGCCTCCGCTCGCCACTGTCGCCCGGCATCCGACGCCCTGTCCATCCCCCGACTCCCGAGTCGTCCTCGGACTTCGTCACGCTCGGTGACCTCCGCCGCCAGCGTCTCATCCCATCCTCGTCCGCCACGCCCTACTCGTCACCGGCACCACTCACCCCTCTCGCGCCCGCTCGCGCTCTGCCTTCGGGCGCCAACCGCTCGCGTGCTCCGCCGCGCGCATACCACGCGCTGCCTTCGTGCGCCAACCGTTCGCGTACTCCGCCGCGCGCATACCACGCGCTGTAAGCCGTGGGTGCTCTCTTGGGCCATGCCCAACACCAAGGTCCCCCATTCTCCGGTTCCATGTCTTTATTAGTGTTGTAAGTCGGCAGCGGCCATGCGCACGCACGCCCACGTCGCCAGCGTTGCCCTCGGGCGCTGCCATGTCATATGAATCGTTGCCTCTGAAATTCTGTGCGGTGAGGGAGTGGTTGGAAGAGCACCGCCGTGTTGGCGACGGTTGGAAGAGTGACGCGCCGTCGACATACGCTGCGCGGCCACATCGACAGGGTCGAACATCGACGTGAGTCCCCTCGCCTCGCTCAGCGGCGCGGACGTGTATGTGACGGAAAGCACAATACGAATGCCCGCCGGGTGTCTTTGCGCCTGGCGTCTTTGGCCCGTTTGTGTTGGCGTCCCAGCTGCTCGCGCGGGACTTGAAGCCAGCGTCGGCGGCGTTGAGCGTGGGCGACGTGTGTGGCGATGTGCGCGACGTCGACGACACCCTGGTATCGCTGGTGCGGCACTCCTCAAAGTAGGACGGGGGTGTGGTGGGTTGCGGTAAGCGTTCACGCTCCAGACCTGGTCGATCGCCCAGGACTCTTTGCAATGGTAGAAGACGTGCTCGCGGAGGGAGTCGACCTGCCCGTCCGGCTGGGGGACTTCGATATTCAGCCGCACCGCGATCGTCCGCTTGGACGCGTCCGCGCTCAAGGTCGTAAATGGCGGGATTAAGCGTGTGTACGCGTCCCGAGACACCCGCCGCCCGTTGATTTGCATACGCGGCCGGAGGTACAGGCCCGTACTCGTCCATACGCGCGTGTTGAGGAGGCGCAGGTAGGAGCGGAAGTGGGCTGTGAGGTCGGCCGCGGTGGAGATTCGGGTGCAGCCCATGGTTGAGGTGGGGGTTGGGGGGGGGGGGGGGCGGTTATGGGTGGCACTGCAACTATGCCGCTTAGTCAACAAAACCGTTCCATTCTAGCTATGGTAAGATTGAAGTGAACGCCAGCCGAGGCTGGGTAAGATTCCCGGGTTGTTCAGATGCCTTGATTAGTTGTGGGACTCTGATACGAGGTGCATGGTAATGCCAATGTACAAGGATGATGACGGGCGAGCAGAGCCAGAGGGCGTATACTACCCTACTAGCGCTACTGCTGCCGTCGCTACTCTCCACTGCGACCCACGGTCTCAGTCCACCTGTGTGCGGACGTGCGAGCCTGCAGCGACCTGCGCGCGTTGCAGGGGATGATTACGCCTGCTCGGCCTTCTTCTCCTTTTGCGCCTGCTCGTAGACCTTGTTGTTGAGTCCTGCGCGGTTACGCGAAATCTCAATGGCAAGGAATTGGACGCGCGTGACGAGAATCGCATTGTCCTCGGCGTACAGGCGGTCCGAGTCCTTGCGGACCATGGTGCCAAAGTTGTAGTCGGTGACCGTCTTTTCGTACTGCGAGATAAACTTGCGCCAGCGGACCTTGCCCTCGGGCGACTTCATCTTGTCCTCGTCGAGGTGCGCGAGGAGCTGGTGGTCCTTGTACTCGGGGAACTCTTCGAGGAACTGGTAGTGGATCTCGTCGTCCATGCTGCGTGGTCAGTGCGTGCACAGGGCAGAAGAGCTAAGGGGTTCCGTGATCTGCTCCAGCGGACGGGCATAATGATGAGTACAGAGGCGAGGGTTATTCGGGACGACACGCCCATGCCCACGCCATCGATGAGTATGTGGGGACGGATGGAAGGTTGGACTCGTCCATCTCCTCGCCATTCGCCTCGTCACCTCTGACGGCAATGCTCCCATCCTCATCCCAGTTATCCTAGACCACTTACTTGGTGAGCTTGATCTTCGATGGAGGGATCGAGGTGATGAGGTTCTCATACGCCTGTAATGGTCAGTATATTCTCATCAGTAAAGGGGTCATACACCCCATTCCCATCGTTCCAAATACCAACCGCAAGGTGCTCGACCGTCTTTACGCTCCATTGCTGCTCTGTCAGCATTGACCTGGTCGTTGTCTTGGTGCCCAAAACCTACCTGCTCAATCTCCTCAAAGTTGGTCGCCTTGTCGGCGGTGAAGTTGTTCACGTCCGTGATGGCCGACATTGTGGGTGTGTTGGAGTGTGCTGGAGAATGAGGTTGGTGATGTGGAATGGGTCGGGGATGGCGATGGCGAGGACCGAGGACCGAGTACTTGTAGTTTTATGCAGCGCGGTGAGATATTTCAGGCACAGCGTCATCGTAGGTGCTCGCAATCTCTGTCATGCCCTAGCACAATCTAGAGCACGTGGCTTTGTTTCCGTCCTGCATGCATTCAACCCTCGCTCGTCGCTGGCCGCTGCTTGGCCGCTGTTCGAATCACGTCGTGTGCCATGGCAGCACATGGCCCCATTTGGCCAAAGTTTGAGTGATAAGACCACGCGAGAAACTGTGTGGCATTTTCTCGGACCCGATTGACTTTGCGTAAAACCTCTAACAAGTAACAAGAGGGTCATGACGTCAGAGTGCAAGGGTTAGCAGGGTTTGAGGGTGTGCAAAGGACGATTAATTGCCTTGTTTGTCCAAAATACGCACTCCCCTTAGGCCCTTACTTCCCCTGGGTGCCGTTCTCTGCCGTTCTCTGGTCTGGTGCTCCACCCTGTTCCATGTCCATCTGCCGCCCCGGGCCAACCCCCACGCGTGCCGCCGTTCCCGTGGCAATGTGCCCATCATGCCAGGCAGATCATCTCTGCTCATGTTATTGACCGATCCCCCACCTGATGATATATTACTCTACCTACTTCCCACCTCTTCACCTCCAATCGCTCGCTATCCGTCACCCACTTGCCCTCTGTTACACCTACAACCATGTTCATATACAACGTCCACGCACCCACCAAGACCTTTGCGCTCGCCGCCAAGGGTGAGTACCCAAAGACCCTCCCATCGCGTCTCCCCCACTCCCCAACTTCACCAAGACGCGACCCGCGATAATCCTCCCTGCGCGTGTCACGCGGCAACGCCGCCGTGTCATACCGCAAGCCACATGCACTTTAAAGATACGCGATTTGCGTGGGTCCGTACATGCAACCACTGACATCTTGCAGAGAAGGAGGACTGCGCGGCTCTCATTGACCGGATCGTACGAAAGTCGGGCATGCGCGCCGGGGATGCCGATGCGGTGCGCTCTCACCGTGACGGGGCCGGAGTCGTTTACGAGTTTGATGGCGACCGATGGGCGCTCGAGGATGGTGAGTCGGGCGCGTGTGGGGATGTCTGGGCGTGGTCATGGGTGTGGATCGACGAGACGAACGAGCCGACAGTGCCTGGGGGTGCACATGTGAATGAGACTGAAGGGAGTGCGCGTTGGCCGTTGGCCGCGGCGAACTCTGCGCCCCGCGCGGTTCTGACACCTGCTTACGACTCCTACTGACACCAACGCAGATGACGACCTCGCGATCGTCACAGCGCGCTTCGTGTCCGAGGCAGGCGAGCAGTCGTCGCCGAGCATTACACTCCACGTCGTGCTCCCACAAGTGCACTCGGATGCAATCCAGGCCTCTCCTCCTGCGTACGCGAGCGCGAGTGCCCAGCTGCAGGCGCGGACACAAAAGTCGCAGGCGGCAAAGAGCAGCAAGAACGGCTCCTCGCGCGCGGACACGATTTCAGTGATATCGGCGAGCCCGGCGCGCAAAAAGCCTGTCGATGCGCTCACCGCGTCGACGCATCTCGGTATTCCTAATGCCGAGAAGAACCGGCCACCCAGCCGCGCACGCAGTGTGCGGTCCGCGATGAGCACACGCTCGCGAAGGAGCAAGTGGGGCGATGACGATGCGGAACCCCTCGGCGACGTCAAGCGCAGGCAGTTCAACGAGTTCCAGGCCAACAATGGCGTGCGCACAGTCGTCGGCAAGGTCGGGAATGTCAACAATGTCCGCATGCTCCTCAAGGCTGGGTACCGTCACGTCTACCTCTCGCGTGCGTTTGCCACGCGCCACGGCCTCATTTCAAACAAGGTGCGTCTAGACTTGCGACGAGGAGAACTGCGTGACTGACAAGGCAGCAAACACCAGGAATGGGCGGATACACGGGCTTGAGGATCCTCGGTAATGTGCCCATTACGGTCGGGTCCAAGGAGGCATACCACCCAGCCATGCTGAGCGAGGAGCAGCACTTTGACGTCGTGCTGGGTCGCTCGTGGATGGAGAAGATGAACGTCAAGTGGGTGTTTGCTGGGCGACAAGGATGCACAGCGCTGACCCCCCAGAGTCGACCCCTTGGATCCCACCGCCCTCACGTACATGGACACGGGCGAGACAATCCCATGCGACCTGGTCGTCCTCCGCGATGGCGCGGGCGAGATTGTCACCATTACCTAGCCGTTGATAGCAGTGCGGCCTGGTGCAGCCTTGTTCTCTTCCATATCATAATGCACGTCGTTGTATGTGTCGGCAGGCAAGCAGGCCTCGGTACCACGTTGACCATGTTGCATCTCACAGCATCTTACGAACCGCATGGGCCACCTCCTTTGCCTCGTTGCAGCTCACAGCTCGCAGCTCCCGCGCCGGCCCGTTAAAGTAAGGCACCTCCGCGCCCCCTTCCTCCCCTGTGTCCTCATGTGCGGAAAAGCGCTGCTTTGTTTACGTAATATGACACATGACGCGCTGTCTTGGATGTGGCACGCCTTTGCCCGAGCGATTCAATGTCTGTCGACGTGCCCATCCAAACGCAAACGCCAGCCAACGCCTCGAACAACGACCCCTAGCCCCCTTCTAGTCGACACGACTGGCCTTTTCTCCCTTCCATCTCTTCCTCTTCCACCTCGGTATCGGTATCGGCACAATGTCCCGCTTCGTGCGCCCGGTGAGTAGGACGTGTTGCACAATTTGTGCGCCGGGATCGCACCAGGAAGAGCGTGTGTGTGGAGGCCTGCGTCGTGGCTCTTATCCTGGCGCGCATCTCGATCGTGCGAGCTCGAGCAACGCTGCAACCCACCTGTTCGAACCTCCTTTGGGACCCAAACTAACATGCCCAGAGCAAGTATCGCCACGTCTACGGCCAGCGCTCCAAGGTCAACTACGAGAATGCAAAGCTCAGCGGCAGCGCCTGGGACACGGATCTCGTCACTGCCAGCGGCGTGGGTTTTGTGTGTCCCTTGTCGAGCTGACGGCAGAAATACATTGCGGTGAACTGGCAGGTGTCGGGTGGTGGTGTGAGTTTGGCCCCGGATTGTTATTGTTTTGGTCCTCTGGATGTGGGGTTTTCGGTGTTGGCTTGGTGTTTCGCAGGGGGAGGGATCATGGTGTTCATCAACCGTTGAGCCTCGCCCAGGTGTATAACCACACCCGTAAGGGGGCCGTCATGGGTCTCTCGAGCGTAGTGGCACTGCAAGACGTGACTCGAGAGACCCATGGCCTCACTTGAGACATTGTCCTTCCATGTCCTCTACCGCGCCCCACTGCCCACCATCCCATGAACATCCCGACCTACTGATAGTGTACCCACCACACTCACACTGCAGGCCTTTGCCGTCCTCCCCAGCTTCTCGCCCTTTGCCCTCCCCGAGCCCTCTGGATTCCCCACAAAGCTCCCAGACATCCTTCCGCTTGCCCGCGGCCACACCGCTCCAGTGTAAGTCAGCTGTCTTTACAGCAGGCAAGCTGACATTTCAGCCTTGACACGGCGTGGTCTCCGTTTGACGACAACCTCGTTGCATCGGGTGGCGAGGATGGCAAGGGTGCGTGTGCTTCCTGAGTGTGTTTGGGGAGTTCGTGCCGTGTGTTTCCGAGTCGTGGGGATGGGGTGCTTCTGGGCGTTTGTGTTGTTGAGATCCTTGTGTTCCGGACTTGGGAGGTTGGCGCTGGCATTTTTCTGGGGACATTCCTGACATCCCTTGTCTGTTGTCTGTGTCTCCTTTGGAGCTTCTGGGGACATTCCTTGACGTCCTTGACTGTTGTCTGTGTCCTCCTTTGGAGCATTATTTGGATTTATTGTGGCGTTTCCCTCGGCACCATCGGTTGCCTAAATGTTCCCATTGTGGTTCTGAATGCTCGTCTTGTGGGCATCTTTGTCTGCCAGGCTGTGGATGCTGGTGCAGGCGTGTTCTTGGCATTATACCCTGGTTATCAAATGATTATCGCTTGAATCCTCCATTGGCGGCATTGTTTGTGCTATAGGACCCAATGCTCTCCGTTGATGACTCCATCTTGTGCCATCGGCCGCCGCTCTACCATTCAGTTTCCTCCTTTACCTCTCATGCACCTGCTAATATCAGTCTTCCTCTGGAAGGTCGAGGATGAGATCTTCTCTGGCTGGGGTGACGACGGCTGGGAGCCGCAAGACCTTGCCCCCATCGCCAAGCTGAACGCTGGCGGACGTAAAGTCGGCCAGGTCGTTTTCCACCCCGCGGCATCCAACGTCCTGACGTCGGCGTCGGGCGACCACCTCATCCGTCTGTGGGACATTGAGGGAAACGCAGACAAGCCCATGATCACGCTCACGGGCCACGGCGACAGCATCCAGAGCCTGTGCTGGAACCCCATTGGCACGACCATTGCGACGACCTGTCGCGACCGCAAGCTGCGCCTCTTTGACCCCCGTGCCGGCACCGAGGCGGTGCGCATCACCGACGGCCACGGCGGTATCAAGGGATCCCGCGTCGTCTGGCTCGGCGACCGCGACCGCATCGCTACCACTGGAGTATGTTGCTGTCGTGCGTGGTAGCGGTGCTAATTGTATAGTTTAGCAGGATGTCGGACCGTCAGCTCTCCCTCTGGGACACGGCGGGCTTGACCAACCTTGAGACTACCAGCCTCGACTCTAGCGCGTGAGTAGCTTTAGGAGGAGCATGGTGGCTGCGCCAGACCCACCCACGCCAGCCGGCTTTGCACTCCATGGTGCCTCTCACTAATCACCCAGAGGCATCGTCATCCCCTTCTTTGCGGATGGCAACGACGTCCTGTTCCTTGCTGGCAAGGGTGACGGCAACATTCGCTACTACGAGTTTGAGGGCGACACCTTCCACTTCCTCAACGAGTACAAGTCGTCTGACCCCCGTGCGTGCTACTTCTGCTGGCGTTTTCAGCTCACTAACATCTCCAGAACGCGGCATTGGCTTCCTCCCCCGTCGTGCCCTCGACGTCTCGCAGAACGAAATTGCGCGCGCGTTCAAGCTTGCCGGTGGCGGTATCGACCCTCTCAGCTTTATTGTTCCCCGCAAGGCCGACGGCTTCCAGGCTGAGTGAGTGCAACATCCAGTGGCGACTAAAGTCCACTAACCCTTTAGCCTTTACCCCGCAGCCAACTCGATCGAGCCTGCGCTCACTGCCTCGGAGTGGTTTGGCGGCAAGACTGCCCGCCCCAACCTGGTCGACCTTGAGACCAAGGCGTCGTCGGCCAACACAGCTCCGATTCGTGCCACCCCCTCCCCCGCCAAGGCCGCCACTCCCTCCCCCACCAAGGCTGCCACTCCTCCCAAGGAGGAGCCCAAGCCCGCGCCCAAGGCCGAGCCCAAGGCGGCCTCGCCTCCCAAGATTGTCACCCCACCCAAGTCTGCTTCGCCACCTCCTCGGGCCGCCACTGCCCCAGCCCACATCCCCACACCTGAACCGACCGAGAAGGCCAAGGACCTCGAGATTGAGCAGCCCGACAGTGAGGACGAGGCGCCTTCAACCCGGCCCGCCTCTGGTCTTGCCGCCGCCGGCGTCGCCGGTGCTGCTGCCCGCTCAGCTGGCTCTGGCTCTGCCTCTCCGTCCCGATCTCCCGCGCCAGCTCAGTCCACCAACGGCACTACCGCTGTAAGTCGCACGTCCTCACGCTTCTACCATACTCGTCACCCGCTAACCAACAGCCCGCCGACGACCTCCTCGTCAAGCTCCTCTCGGACAAGGCCACGCTCCCGACGCGCGGCTCCCCCCTCGCGGCCGGCTACGACCTGTACGCGTCCGCGGACATTGTCGTCCCTGCGCGCGGCAAGGCGCTCGTCGACACGGGCCTCTCGATCGCCGTCCCTGCCGGCACATATGGGCGGATAGCGCCACGCTCGGGCCTCGCAGCCAAGCACTCGATAGACACGGGCGCGGGCGTCATTGACGCCGACTACCGTGGGACCGTGATGGTCCTCCTGTTCAACTATGGCGAGCAGGACTTTAGGAGTGAGTTTCGGGCGAGGCGCGACACGACTCGCACGATGCAACACACGTACTAATCCCCTCCCAGTCAGCCAGGGTGACCGTGTCGCTCAGCTCATCCTCGAAAAGATCCACCACGCCGAGATCCGCCAGGTCGATGTGAGTATCCACACCATTTGTCCCACTTCGTGTGTTCCACCGCACGTGTCTCATGCGTGTCGTGTGCTCCGTGGGCATGCCCGTGTGCCGCGGCATGTCCCTTTCTACTGCGTAGTGCACGACTAACACGTGCAGGACCTGGACGCGACTGCACGCGGCTCGGGCGGGTTTGGGTCGACGGGCGGGTTCCGCTCGTGAACGTGAGCGTGAAGGTTGGCGTGTGATGAATGAAACAAACAGAGCGGGGCTGCAGGGCGGCCACCTTTAACGCCTTTACCATACCTAAATGCAGATGGCATCTAACATTGCCGTTGACCGACGCTGCCGTGTCAGTGTCCTGTGTGTAGGGTGAGCAGTATGGCCAGTGTCTGAACTATGTTTAGAATTGGGTGTCCCTCCGTGTGTTTGGTAAAGTCGGTTGTTGAACGCACTAAAGGTCACTGACTACACGATTACACCTCACTGTCCAGAAGATGCAGTGCATGCAATGCAGTACTGCACGAAAACTATATATCATGGCAGCGCCCGAGGGCGGCGCTGGCGACGCTGGCGTGTATGGACATGGCCGGTCGGCTTACAATCCTGATCCGAGAAGAGAAACCTTGTTTGTTGCGCACGTTGGTGCTGTACTTTTGACGCCCTTACACCAGTTCGTACATGTCGAGCTGGAGAGCGTGGCTGCTTTCAGCAGCATTGAGGTCCTTGGCGTGGGGGTACGTCACGAAGGAGGGAGTTGCGGGGGTGCGGAGGCCGAATGACGATGGGGGCGAGCCGGACGACGGGGCCAGGGGCTTGGCGCGCCGCAGCTGCGAGAGGGGGATATCTTCGTCGCTGTCGGATGCCGAGGAAAGAGGGCGTGGCGAGCGGGGCGACGACGAGCTCCAGAGACCATGCGGGGTTTGGGCCCTCGCAGAGGAGGGGAAGGGGATCGTGCGGGCGGGCGATGGGGGGAAGACACCTGCGGCTGCTGGGGAGGGCTCCTGCGCACCAATCTCGGGGTCGGTGGGAATCTCGCCGACGTGGCGGCTGACCTGGGTCGCGTGCTGGGTGGAAAGCTTGAGAGCCTGTGCAGGCGAGCGCACATAGTCGTCGACTTCATGCCACGGGGGCGGAACCGATTCAAGGTTGTGAGCCATGTGGACCATGACTCCGACCACTACTGCTGTGCGGACCGGCGCTGGGGGTGCGGGGAGGGTCTGCGACGTGAGGTTGGGGGCGTGGAGGTACACGGTCGTCTGCGCCGTTTGCTCGGTGGCGTCCTTCTCGCCGTCACGCTCGGCGGGAGCCTCGACGTCGCCTGTGCCGCGTGCCCGGCGCGCCTTGACGCAGCTGCTAAAACAAACGCCGGCAATAATGACAACTATACACGCGCCAACCGAGGCCCCGATGATGAGGCCATGTTGGGGCTTTTGGGCGTCCTCATTCTTGACCTTCTCGGCGTTGGCGTAGGGGTTGGTCGACGACGCGTGCGCTGCAGCGCGAGTGGCCGCCTGGCTGGTGGCGGGGACTGGGGTGGTGAGGGGGGCGAGAACGTGGGTGGTGCCAGTGTCGGTGATCGGGCCAGTGACGGGAGAGGCGACCGCAGTGGCCTCGTCCTGGCGGAACGTCGTGGCGACCAGTATGGCTGTGTCGGTCGCGTCGGATGGGGCGAGAGGAGTGGTGGCGGGGAGGGAGGTGGTGGAGAGAGCTGGTGGGGTGCCAGTGTCGGTGAGTTCAACGGCAGAGGCGACCTCGGTGGCCTTGCCATCGCCGACGGTGGTGGCGACCAGTATGGCTATGTCGGTGGGGTTGGTTGCGGCGACGTACGCGGTCGCGAGGGTCGAGAGATGCGAGGTGGTTGCGAGGGCTTGGGGGTTGTTGGGATTGGTTGACGCGTCTAAGACGCCATTGGGGTGGATGTTGGCCGCTGACTTGACGACGGACGGGACGACCTTGCTGGCCGCGTCGTTGGCGACTACGGGGACGACCTTGATGCCGGCGTCGGTCGCGACGGCGGCGGGGAGAGTGGTGGGCGTGGCGGCGACGGCCGTGAGCGCCGAGGAGAGGAGGAGGATGTCGTAAATGGACACCATGGTTTGACGCTGCGTGGGAGGTCTAGAATGGGTCAGAGGACGTGTTTGGTGGGAGAGGGGGAGAAAAGCTTACCGAGCGTCTGAGCTGGTCGCAAGAGGTATTTTGACCGTGTGCGAGGTTGGTATGGAGAAGTGTACTGGTCGGACAAGAGACTGAATGAGTCTGGGGCTGCTGACGACTTGTACAGGATGAATGAAGAAGTGGACAAGGAGAAGTGAGATGGGATGAAGTGCAGCGAAGAACGCGACGCGGCGGTGGGACGCGTGCCAGGCATGGCGCCGTGGGGGAGAGGGTGGGGGGGGGGGACGCATCCGGAAGCAGGACGCTGGACGCTGGACGCATCCGGACGCAGGACGCTGGACGCTGGACGCATCCGGGCAGACACCGTTGTCTCAGGTCGGAATCGCACCCCGCATCCGGAATTCACTCGTTGTGCCATCGCGCACCCTGGGACATGTGGGCCCCCGTGGACCCACTTTTGACAGTATGCACGTCCGCGGGCACCGTGCGCACCATGCGCACCGTTCACACCCAATATACGTGCTGGGGTCGCAATCGGGGCCCAATCTGGTGCCCAAACACGCATGCGGCATGGCGCAGATGACGAAAACGCGGCTCTGGCGCGTCGCGTCGCGTGTGCTACCTGTACGCGTCCGCGCATCGACCTCGGGATAGTCACCAACGACCACGGTGCTGTCACCATGCATGCATGCGTATGCGGTAGTGAACGAGGGACTGGAGGCTGGCCAGTCATATGTGGCTGGTCGCCTATCAGTTGTGTGACTGAACACTGACCAGTCATATGTGACTGTAAGCCTCCCAGTCACTCTCGGTGGACACAGTGTAGAGGCCTTCGTGCAGAGTGCCGCATCCTCGGCCTACAGCGCACAGGTACAGGTGCGCTGTAAGAGTCTTTGCATGCGTATGCGGTAGTGAACGAGGGACTAGAGGCTTGCCAGTCACATGTGGCTGGTCGCCTATCTGTGATGTGTGACTGAACACTGACCAGTCATACGTTACTGAACGCTCAGCAGTCATGTATGACTGTAAGCCTACCAGTCATTTGTCACGGAACGCATACCAGTGAGTCCCTATGGTCTCAGTGTCCTGCAGAGCGCCAAGTTCTCCGCATACCAAGCATGGGCGCGGTTCATGGCCATACAGTAGCATGCTCAGATCTACACATTTCTCGCATTCCTCTGCCATTCTACTATTCTACTCTACTGCACTCTACCCTCCCATTCCCAGCACCCAACCTCCCTTGCCCCCTATGCTCGCCCCCTACCCACGCAACGACACCGGCGGCGGCAGAAGCGGCACCTTGCCCATCTCGAACGCTCCGCCCTCAAACGCAGTGCGCGCGGCATCGCTGAGCGCCTCCGCGCCCTCTGCACCAGGCAGAGTCCACGACCATGGGTCGTCGTACGACCATCCGGCGGGTACAGACACGTCGGCGCCAAACTGCGGCGTCGCGGCGGCTGGGGGCTTGCCGAATGCGCCGGCAGAGGAGCCGAACCCGCCCCCTGCGCCGAATGCGGAGCCCGAGGTCTGGGGTTGTCCGAATGCGGAGGCGGCGGGCTTGCCGAATGCGGACGTGGATGCGGGCTGGCCGAATGCGGAGCCAGACGTTGTGGCGGGCTGGCCGAATGCGGACCCAGACGCAGGAGCTGAAGGCTGGCCGAATGCGGACCCAGACGCAGGAGCTGCCGGTTGACCGAATGCGGACCCAGACGCAGGAGCTGCCGGTTGACCGAATGCGGACCCAGACGCAGGTGCTGCAGGCTGGCCGAATGCGGACCCCGTCGCTGGCGCTGCAGGCTGGCCAAACGCGCTCGCGCCGAACGCGCTCGGCTTGGCTGCTGCTGGGGTACCGAATGCGCTCGTGGTTGCGGGTGTGCCGAAAGCGCTCGTACCCGACGTGCCGAATGCGGATGTAGCAGGTGTGGTAGTTGGGGTACTTTGTTGCTGTTGTTGCTGAGGTTGGGTCTGGCCGAACGCCGTGCCCGCAGGCTTGCCAAACGAAGACTGGCCAAAGCTGCTCTGCCCGAATGCGGAGCCCGAGCCTCCAGCCTGGCCAAAGCCTGTCTGGCCGAATGCAGAGCCCGCAGCAGGTGTCGTCGTCGATGGCGCCCCAAAGGCCGATTGCGTATTCGTGCCTGCAGCTGCTCCCGTCGCTGCCCCGCCGAATGCGGTCGCGGGCTTGCCAAACGACGACTGGCCAAATGCGCTACCAGACGCGCCGGATGCGGGCTGGCCAAACGCAGACGTCGTTGTGCCGAATGACGAGGACGGCGCACTCTGTCCGAATGCGGTGGGGGTGCCAGAGGTAGCAGGTGTCTGCCCAAAGGCAGTGCCCGCAGGTTTCTGGCCGAATGACGACTGGCCAAACGCGCCCGATCCTGCGGGTTTGGCACCAAACGAGCTCTGGCCAAACGCTGAACCAGACGCACCCGTAGAGCTCGACGACGCGCCAAACGCGCTCTGACCAAACGCGCCGCCGTTGCCGGCAGGGGTCGCCTGCCTCTGCCCAAAGGTCGAGGACCCAAACGCGCTTCCGGAGCCCGAGCCACTGGCCGCCGCAGGGCTCGAGCCGAATGCGCTCTGCCCAAACGCCCCGCCCGACTTGGCAGGCGAGCCGAATGAGCTCTGCCCAAAGCCACCCGCGGCAGGCTTGGCGCCGAATGAGCTCTGCCCGAAAGCTCCTCCCGTCGAGGATCCTGCGCCGAACGCGCTTCCCGTAGTCGTCGCGGCGCCCTGCCCAAATGCTGGCTTGCCAAACGCGCCGCCCGAGCTCTGGCCGAATGCGCTCTGGCCAAACCCACCGGTGGTAGTGGTGGTCGTACCGCCCGTACCGCCAAAGCCGCCTGCTGCGCCAGTATTGGACGTGCCGGCGATCACGGCTGCCTCGCTAAACGTCGACGGGCGATCACTTCCAGGCTCCTGTCCGGGCGGGAAACGCGCTTGGTGGAGCTTTTCCGCCATGCGCGTCGTCTGCGTGACGTTGCGCAACGCATTGTCGAGGTTGGTCTTGGCTGTCCCAAACACAGTGGCCTCGGCGCGCACGTACTCGTTCACAGCGGCGCCGCCCGCGCGCAACGCCTTCACGCTCTGCCATCGCAGCTCTTCCGGGGAGACGTCGGGCCCCTGGATCACGTTGGGCTCGTACTTTGCCGCGCCGAACGATGAGGCTTGCCAGATCGGACGCTCGGGGCCGAGTTCTAACCGGATCGAGTCCTCACTGTTGTGGTCAGCTCCATAACACGACGATGGTGATGTCACGGTGCGCCATGACGCCATGCGGCGCGAGAGCCAGCGCAGTAGAAGAGATGGACATACTTGAACTGGTACTTTGCCCGTCCGCCTATTGGTGTCGTATTCGAGGACGAGAAACGAGAGCTCGTCGCCGTATTGCCTCCTGCAAAGTCAGCGATCTATTGTCGCCGAGGAGGAGAAGGTACTCACGTGGCGGGTGGTAGAAGCGGCAGCTGTTGCCAAAGCGGCAGTGACTACCGTCAGCACGATGACGAGCGATTCCAACTCACCCAGACACGTAGTCTCTGCAGACTGTTTGCGAGCTCATTGTCGGCGTTGATGTGTATGTACACTACCTGTGCGGTGGAGGACAATGGCGTTGAGGACAGCCGAACTGGGAATGTTGATGAAACCGACGGACGCCGGACGCCGAGATATTTGCTTCCGCTCGCTGGTGATCAGGTGTGGCACTTTGCCAAATCAGATTTCTGGTTGCCTGCCAAATGCCATTCATGCATCCTCGTCGTCTCGCTGCAGGCTGGCAATGTTTGAGTCACTGAGGTATCCCAGCGGTGACAGCTAATAGTAGCTCTACTAGAGAGATCTTGGGTCTGGCAACGGTCGCAACCATACACACCTCAGCTGGCAGAAAAGCAACATTCCCCAACTCGCACCTGATCCTGCCCTCCACCATCAACGCCACATCTTGAACCGCCCTCTCTTACACCCTCGGAGCTCATCCGCGACACCCTCTTGTGCCTCGCACGGGACCACTCGGCCGCGATCTCGGACCTCAGTTGCTGCCATGCCGTGTCAGCTTCACCCA
The DNA here is from genome assembly GCA_025502685.1 of Pascua sp. PH4015B. NCBI lineage: Eukaryota > Fungi > Basidiomycota > Tremellomycetes > Trichosporonales > Trichosporonaceae > Pascua > Pascua sp. PH4015B. Next base: position 226,091 of record JAMFRD010000014.1, read on the forward strand.
GCAGGCTGGTCGGCCATGGCATTCTTCGAGAGTGGTCACGTGCCGGAATCATGCACAGTTCCTGTGACGCAACGAAGGCTCCAGTAGAAGCTTATTTTGAGCACAACACATCAGGACTTGCGGCATTTCGACATACGTCCGCACAGTTGGCCATTCGCTGCCGATCTTTGTACCGACATCTACCGCAACGCGTGGTTATCAAGGCTCCGATCATGTCGACACCATGTAATCTGCACACAACGTCTCCTCGCGCCTCCGCACGGTGTCTCCGACAGGTAACAATACGCGTACAAGATACGGCACCTTACCGGTAGCGAGCTGGGCCAGGTTAACAACCCACTGACGGCGTCAACGGTGTCTGTGCCGCTATGACCAAAGCAATAATATTATTTAAACCGCCAGACTCGGCACTCATGTCCAAACCCAACTCATCCCCTTCGGATTCTAATCTACGGTAGCAACAATATCCCACTCGCCATGTTCTCCACCCCAGCCCTCCTCACCCTCCTCGCTTCTTCCGGTCTCACGTTGGCCGCCACCATCCACCCCGTCGGGGATGAGAGCATGTGTGTCGACGTGCGCGGCGGTAATGTCGCCGCTGGAACTGCAGTGCAAGTGTAAGTTTGTTAGGCGGGAAAGTAATTGCTGTAAAACCACCGTAAACAGGACTGGTGTCACCAAACCCGGTCCTGTGACAGTGTCACAAGAGGCAAAGTCCTGTTGTGAGGGCGGTTATTCCGATCCTTTGGCCCGGATCTGCCTTCGCATTCGCCGAACAATTCCCCCCCCCCCACCCTGTCCAGTCCTGTCACTCTAACCAACAGATACGAATGCAACGGCACGCCCGCACAGCAGTGGGACGTGACGTTTAGCAACTACACCTTCATCCCCCTTTCGGGGTCGCAGTTCTGCATCTCGATCGACAATGCGCACCCTGGGCCCGGTGCGAAGATTATCCTCGAAAAGTGCGGGTCCCAGTGTCCTGCACCGTTTGTCGAGTATGTGCAGACTGGGCAAGGGTATGCGATTCTGCATGATGGTGAGTGCAGGAAAGTGGGATCAGTTTGCTGATATTGTCGTAGACGTCGCGATCGATCTCACGGATGGTGTTGACCAGAATGGGAACCAACTCCAAATTTACAAGTACTATCCCGGCAACACCAACCAGATGTGGAAAATTAAGCAGTAGATTATGAGTTCTGCACCTCTGTAACTGCCCAGTAAACAATGAAACGCTCTGCGCTCCAAACCCGTGCCAATTCTACCTAGCATTCAGTAAACTGTACCTTGCATAACAGTAGGCACTTCGTAGCGTATGGCATAGCGTATGGTAAATGGCATGGCATACACTTGGGGATGGCCGTAATGTCCGTCCATGCCTGTGTCTCGCCATCCGTCCGTCGATTCCTTCTAGTCCTGCCCCCACAAGTGTGTGCGTCCCACATGAGATTACACTACTGCACGTTCCACACGAGATAAAACTACATCGAAGTACACTCAATGATACGTAACCAGCCCACGCTACATCGCGCTCGCAGCAGGACTTCCTGCGCGACTCGTCCGTCCCACATTCCACGTCTCGGGGATACCGCCAAACAACTTAGGCTTGACACCGTTGATCAGCCCGTCGCTTGCCTGCACGCCACCGTTGAGGAGCATGGTCGGGTCCCATGTTCCGTCGCCAGCGCGGGCGGCGAAGAATGATCGCTTCTTGCGTCCCTCTTGCTCTTCGCCGTCTGGAGAACACGATGGCTGGCGCTTGGACGATGGGAAGCCGTTGACACGCGGGCGGGGGTTGGGACGGAGTGAGAGGCCGCCACCTTGACGCCGAGCACGGTTTGGACGAGCGTACGCTCCAGTATCCGAGTCCGAGTCAGATTCAGACTCGGCACCGTTACCGGCCTGGCGTTGACGGAACATTTCTGGTTTCTGTCAGCATGGCTAGGTTGCAGGCTGCGAGACAACTTACTCTTGATCCGCTGGTCCAGCTCGCTGTCTGGGTCGTCATCCTCGTCGTCTTTGTTGATTCGCAGGGCTCGCGACAAAGGTTGGCTTGGAATCTCGCGCATCTGCACACTTGGTGCGTGGGGAAGCTCCTTCAGATTCTCAAAGATCCTCTTCTTCAGCGCCTCAATGTACTCGGGAGGGTTGTGGTCGGCCACGTTGGTGGGAAGGACCTCGAGCTTGTACCGTGGGCCAAAGTACTCCATGCTGTACGAGTCAGCCCTGTTGGAGGAACCGAATCGAGCATACTCACTAGCGATTGTAGGGGAGATCCTCGGGCAGCTCCACACCACACATGATGGCCGTCTCCTTGCACCATGCCTTACTAACGTTCTTGCTGCAATGGTCAGTCTGACGCCGACGGCAGATCACAGAGTACTGACATGGTGTAGCCACCGCCTCCAACCATCATGACAGGGATGCCAAAACTCCTCACAAAGCGCGTGCACTCGCCGTGACCTGCACATTAGCACAGACAGTAATCGTATGACTCACCTTCAAGCGTCAGGTTGAAGCCACCGAGTTTGTCACCGGACAGCGAATCGGCGCCCAATTGGAGAACAATGGCCCCAGGGCGGAAAGTCTCAATGATGCGAGAGATAATCTGAAGGTTAGTCTGACGATCGACAGCTCATTGTTCAGCTCACAGGCTTGAAAATCGTGTGGTAGGTGGCGTCGGTGATGCCGTCGCGGAGTGGCACATTGACAGCATAGCCCTTGCCGCGCTTGATGCCAGAGTCCTGATGCTGTCAGTCACAGCCCAACGAGCTGCAGGGTGAGGACTCACGCGGACATCGCCAGTTCCTGGGAAGAACTCTCCAAAACGGTGGAACGAGGCCGTCATGACACGGTCGGTAGTGTAGAATGCCTCCTCGACACCGTCGCCATGGTGCACATCCACGTCGATGTAAAGTACGCGTGGATGAATCCTCAACAGCTCGAGAATACCAAGGACGCTCGTACGTCAGTCTTGGGTTCTCACAGATTGCACGACAGATTGCACTCACATGTCGTTGACGTAGCAGAAACCACTGGCTTCGGACTTCTTGGCGTGGTGAAGGCCACCAGCCCAGTTGACTGCAACATCGGCATGACCCGCGTTGAGCTTTTCAGCAGCGCCTGTGGTGTCAGTGGTAGACCTTAACGTCCCACATACCGAGCGATCCTCCAGCCGAAATCGTGCAAAACTCGAACACGCCCTCGAACGCTGGGCAGTCCTCGCCTGTAAGACCTGTCATGGGTCAGCATGTCGGGACGGGCTCAGTACCCACATCTGATTCCACCGCCGGTCATAGCCTCCGCGGTCTCGGGGGTGACAGCTTCAAGGAGATCAATGTACTCGTCAGTATGGAACTTGGTCATGTCGGTTTTGTTGGCTCGGCGGGGCCTCTGTGGGCGTGGTCAGTTTCGAACTCTGGACAAGGCAGAATGCCAGCTCACAAAAACCTGCATGGCCTTGCCTCGAGGTCCGTTGGTGATGCGGCGTTCCCACTCTGTAGCCTCCTGAAGCTCAGGGGCCATCCCAGCCGTGATGTCGTTGACTTTACGCGCTCCATCGCCCACAACTTCTGGAGCTTCATTCTCAAATTCGTCCTCGTTGCAGAGGCCGTAATTCGACACGAGGTTGTGGGTCATACGGATGCGGTGCGGCTTCATCGGGTGACCGAGGAAGAAGTGATAGTTTCCCACATCGTCTGTGAGGGGTGAGCGCTAGCCAGAAGGGGGGTATTACGCGTCATACACACGGTCGTAGAAACTGGTGGTCTGTCAGCTATGCTTCTCTCGTCCCCCGGGCACACATCCACTCACTATGCCACTCTCCTCTTTCCCTCGAGAGGAGTCTTATCCATAGGAAGGGACTTGTATGGATCGGCCATCGACATGGTTGGCAAGTCGTTGGAGCTGGCTAAGAGCAGGTGGAGAAGGGGGGCGGCAATGTGCCAGGAGGAGACGGGTCGGGTCTTGAATCTGGGCAGCAGGCTCGCCTGGCGCGATCGAGCTTGAAGGGTTTGTCAAAAAGGGTCTTAGGCGGATTGGCAAGTGGTGGATGTCGTGGTGGGCGTGGTGTAGATCTAGAGGGAGTGGTGGATGTGGATGACGGTGACAATGGGGGGGGTTTGTGTGGTGACAAGTTGAAAGCAAGAGATCAAGAGACGGTCCTCCTTGTCCTCGGTCGGACAATCATCCATCCAGGCCGGTCTAGATCATTGGTCACGTGATATACAACCACGTGGTGTTAGGGTGCGTTTACGGGGCCACGGCGGTGAACCTCCACCTTGGGTGTCCTACCTTTGCCCTTGGCTTTGGCCACCCGTCTGTGCACTGAGAGCACTCCACTCCACTCTCGGCTCTGGCCGCCAGCACGCAGCACGCCAGTCGCAATCTCTTGCATCGACTCACACCCCGCCGCGTCGACTCCACATCACCAACACCTGGCCTTTTCATCGACAACCATCTCATCGACACTGCAACAACTACTCTAAGCGACTTTCGTCCGCCATGCTCCCCCGAACGCGCCTCAAGCTTCGCGCGTTCCCCATCGTCGCGCTCCGGTGGAGCTCCACGGTGGCACCGACGCGCTCCCCCAAAGACGTAAGCTAAAGCAATCACTTGGCAGAACACAGCTAATGCCACCCCGTACAGCTGTACAACCACCTGTCTCAGTTTGTCATCGGGCAAGAACACGCCAAGCGCATCCTATCTGTTGCGTGAGTTGCTTGCCACCCGTCGTCATCAACTGTATGGAGGCTGACTCGCCTGCAGGGTGTTCAACCACTACCGCCGCATTGAGCCGCTGCTTCCCGGCGCACCGGAGCCTCAGAAACCCCCATCTCCGCAACTCGAGGAACCGCTTGCTACGGACCCTCTCGTCTGGGCTGAGCCACGCACGTTCGAGGCCGACTTCGACCCAACGAGCGGCGTACGCGATGCGACGCGTGTTGTCGGTGCCGAGGCTGGCTCTGACCCGACTCTCACCCACTCGCACGAAGCGCTGTCAAGGGAGGAGAAGTGGGGTAAGTCCATACGCTGCTTAACCAATGTGATTGTGCTCACCGGTGTCTAGCTCGTGGGGACGGTTATTTCAATTCAAAGCGCCCTCCCTCACTGCTCGGCGACATGGGCAGGCGCTCTCGTCAGCCCGATACAATGGCCACCTCGGGTGAAGGAGAGCGTGCCCCACCAACCCGACGAAAGAAGCATGAGGACGACAAGCGAGAAGCACGGCGTATGGAAGAGGCTGCGCGTGCGAGGCGGGTGGCAGAGCTCGCGGAAGGGCTGAATGGAGGCCAACCAGCAGAGGACGATGTGGTCGTGGAGAAGAGCAACGTCTTAATGATGTGAGATTGTCGGTGTCTTGTCGTTGCTGACCTGCTCAGTGGGCCTACCGGCACAGGCAAGACGTTGATGGCCAAGACGCTTGCCCGCGCATTGGACGTCCCCTTTGTGTAAGTCTCGTGGCGATACGAGTGCTGACCCCAGCTCATGTGACGCCACCACGTACACCCAAGCCGGCTATGTTGGCGAAGACGTTGAGAGCTGTATTCTGCGTCTGCTACAGGCTGCTGATTACGATGTTTCCAAGGCTGAGTGAGTCGGATAGGTGGTGTTGGATACGTGGACACAGCTGATGGACAGGGTTGGAATCATCCACATTGACGAGGTCGACAAACTTGCACGTCGCGGCGGCAACGAGTTTGGCACGTGGGGTGGAGGCAGGGACGTCGGTGGTGAAGGTGTCCAGCAAGCTCTTCTACGTGTTCTGGAGGGCACGACTGTGATCCTTAACGCCAAGTCGCCCCCCATCGGATCCACCCCGCCAGCGGGTAGCTCGTCGCATGGCCCAGGTGGCTCTCCTGGTGGCAGTGGTTCGGCAGGCCCCAAGGCCGAGTCCTCGAGCTACAACGAGCCACCCACATGGGATCCCAACAACCCAATGAACCGCACCTTCGGCGGGTCGACCAGCAACTCAAGCAAGAAGGGCATTCGGGAGGGACTCCCAGGGTTCAGTGGCGGCGGCGGCGGTGAGTACAATGGCAAAGCTCTCGAAGCAGACTCTCGGCAGACTCTCGAAGCAGACCTATGCCCACTTCCCCACTTCAACGCTAATGCATTCAGCAACAAAGGGAGACCAGTTCGTCGTCGATACCAGCAACATTCTGTTCATCCTCTCTGGAGCGTTTGTGGGACTCGACTCGATCATTCAACGCCGCCTTGGCAAAGGGGTACGTTTTGCGATCCCCATACCCAGGAGCTGACCTTCAGTCTATTGGATTCAATGCTCCGCTGGCCTCACCCGTTGCAGCGGGAACACTGAAGGCCTCATCAGCAGATCTCAAGGACTACGGTCTCATTCCAGAGTTCCTTGGTCGTCTGCCAATCTTGTCGTCCCTGCACGCACTGTCCATCGACGACCTCATTCGCATTCTCACCGAGCCCCGCAACGCACTCATCAAGCAGTACAAGACGCTGTTCCGTCGCTATGGTTCGGAGCTTGGGTTTACCCACAAGGCTCTGGAAGCGATTGCCCAAGAGGGTCTGGACCGCGGAGGAGGCGCTCGTGGTCTTCGCGGTGTCCTGGAAGAGATTCTCGTGGACGCCATGTTTGAAGTCCCAGGTTCGGTAAGTCGTATGGCCTATGACCAGAAGCGGTGCGACGCTGACAGACCACAGGGTGTCTGCCATTGTCTTATCACTGCGGGTACGGTGGCTCGTCGTGAGCCAGCACTGTACTTTTCACGCGGGCAGCGTCATGCCTTCCAAGCCGCGATTGATGCCGAGGACAATCCTAGACGCACCCCCAGGATAGAAGTGATTGCCGACGACGAGAAGATGCGTGCAGTAGGCTAAGCTGTGCTATGCAGCGTTGTACATGTTGTAAGGAGGCGAGACACCACAAGTTGAATGCACAGATGCCACCCAACCAGATTGGACCGGTTTCCGGGTCGGAGTGCCACAAGGCCACTAGTGCGGTCACCGGTCTCACCTGGCCCTTGGCATGGTACCAAACATTGCTCGACCTCATCTCTCTTCTCTTTCTTTTCTCTTCATCACTCTATCCCCCCCCCCCCCCTGTCTTAAGTACTCTTGTTGCACTCGAAACATTTATACTTAAGCACTTTGCCTCGTACCTGTCGGCATCACCTCGACAACCTTGTACTGGGTTCTCTCTCTCCCCTCCCCCCCCGCGCCAGACCGGTGGCAACACCACCACTCGAGTCGTCGCACACCTCCCCTAACTCTTTTCATCCGCACTACTCTCTCCTCCTCCTCCTTACTCCTTAACCTCTTTACTCCGCTCTCTTCTCATCCTCCTCCTCCTCCTCACCCTCTCATTCCATCTCCACCCCCGTGGGACGCGCGGGGCCGGGGGGGGGGGGGCTCTCTTCGCCCCCTTTTTTTTTACTGTGTCTCAACCCCCCCCCCCTCCCCCCCTAACTCTTTTCGCAGTGCCGGCAAACCCAACGTAGTCGTCAAGGCCGGTCGTCATGGCCGTCGTACCAGCCACCACCGGCGGTACGGCCAGCATGTCGACCACAGCTGCGGCTGTGTACGCCGCCGTAGGGACCGGATCAGTCGACCCAACCCCGACCGACTCCCCGCTCGCGAGCACTGCGGCCCAGAGTGCCCAGCAGTCGGACGTCTTTGGGTATATGTCCGACATCATTTACGTTAACGCCGACAACATCGCCACCGTCTTTGACACACCCCCGACCCAATCCACCGCGGCGCCCAGTGTCACGGACAAGTACCCGCCCGCCAACGCACCCCACACCCCCAAGGAGCCCCTCAGCAAAGGGTCGATTGTGGCCATCGGCTTTGGCGCGGCCTTTGGCGCGATTCTCGTAGCCGGTATCATTCTGGCGTCGATATATAACCGCGCGCAGCGTAAGCGCGAGGAAAACGAAGACCACGATGTAGAGAGCGGCAACCCCGACATGGATGGCAAGGCACTTGGCGCAGACGAGGACGACACAGCCGCCGACAAGGATGGCCCAGCTCGTGACTCAGACGAGGACGACACCGGTACCGCCGACAAGGACGGCCCAGCTCGTGGCGCAGATGATAAAGTCGAAGACGGCAACGGCGCCGCCCCTGTGGAGCCCACGAACGCTGGCGACCACGCCAGTGACTCCACAGCTGGCCGCGACCCTTACGCCGCGCTCGGCGACACCAACCTGCCCACGGCCATGGTCGACAACGGCGAGTACCAGAACAACCTCGAAGTCAACGGCCAGCCTGCGTGTGCCGACCCCTACGCCGCGCTCGGCAACACCAACCTGCCGGCAGACATCGTCGCCAACGACTCGTACCAGAACAACCTCGAGGTCAACCAGCCTCCTTGTGCCGACGCGTACACCTCTCTCGCCGACGCCAACCTCCCCGCCTCGATGGTCCAGGCATGGGACAACACCCTCGACATTGAGGCCCCCGCCGCCGTCCTTGCCCGTCCCGCGCCCTGCCAGTGGGCCCCCCTCGAGCCGAACTCTGAGGACAAGATCTCGGACGCCTCTCGTGCTCCCACCGCCAACACCGCCAGCGTCTCGGCGACCAAGACCGCCAGCTCGGCCACCTCTGCGGAGGCGGCCGTTCCCAACACCCCCACCACCCTCGGCATTGCCTTCAAGCGCGCCGAGAAGCTTACCGTCATCCGCACGATCGCGGACCTGCCCACGGTCCTCCAGCGCGCCGCGTCTGCGACTACCCCGGCCCCCATCGCAGACATTCCTGCCACCTCCTCGCTCAACACCAACACGGAGGTCAAGGTCCCTGCCCCCAAGGTCCCCCCCACGCTGGGCGTCACGCTCCAGCGTGCGGCCAAGATGAAGATTATCGGTAACATCTCCGAGCTGGCGGACGTGCTCGAGCACGTCGCCACCAGCATCCCCGACCTCGAGGACGACGAGAACACTCCCGCCGCCCCTCTCTCTGCCGGCCCCACCGAGGTGGGCACGCCCGAAATTACCCACTCGCTCCTCACTGCCCCCTCAAGCACCAACCTCCGCACCCCTCGCACGGCCTCCCCCACGGGCTCTACGAAATCGTCCCTCGACGACTCCTTCCGCACCTGGCGCTTCCCCCTGTCGCCCGCGCCGCCTTCTGAGGCTCCTCCCGAGACACCTGCCATCGACAGCGGCCATCCCATCCCCACTGCTGGCCACTCGGCCGTCGCGGCACCTGCCCCAGACGAGGGCGTTGACATGGTCGCGGGCGGAGGTGCGCTCAAACGCCGTGGCGCAATCCGCATCTTCTCGAGGCGCCGACTCCCAACTGCCGACGGTGGTGCTACCAACCCACCCTCCTCGCCATGAGTTCCTCAAGCGCTGGTCCGCTGAGGTTCTCTTCCCGATTCATTCAACAGTCCGAACCATACACGAACAGGCACTATACACGGCCTTGCTACGACCCCCATGAGTCCAAACACGACGACGATCACGACCCTGTACACACACGATTACACGGGATAAACGCATACACGACAACAGCTATGATAACGACACTAAACGACACTTGCATAGGAGTACCGCCGCGGCCGTGCTACTGCTCTGTTGTAAACCGTTGCTACCCTTGCTTGAATGTATTCTTTTGATTCATATGATTGCAGCACAGCCAGCGTCACCCGCATGCCCAGATCCCAGACCCATGGGACTCCTTTGGGTGGCTTGCGACCGACTGTGCCTGTCTGTGCACCGGCCAGAGGCGCCGAGGCGGCAAAAGCAAAGCACGAGCAGCTGACCATGGACCGTGGGCTGTGTGGCGGCATGTGGCCTTGCACGCTGGCACGTTATTGAAGCTATCGCCTTGCGCGGGCACGAGACAACGCCACGACCCAGCCAAGCCGTCCGAGACGGCGCCTCGCGACACCCTCAAACAGCTCGTCGCTGCTCGAAACACCTGGCCACCTGCTCATAGCGGTAATGACGGGGATGCCGGGGGTGGCGCTCGCTGCTGTCGCCAAGCGGTGGCGCCCATTGATCTCGGCGAGGGACCGTGCCCCCGAGACCAGGGGGCTCGTTTCATGTCCGACAATCGGGTCGCCGGATGACCATGTCCTAGACGCGCCTTGCACAACAGGGATCTGCCATGAACGGCAGAGAGAGGCGTTGGAGGCGGCGAGCGAGGGGGAGGTGACATGGAAACAATACGGTCAGAGCGGGCCCGATCAAGGGCACAAGCGGGCGCCAGGGCTGGGGCTGGGCTGCAGCCAAAAAAAAAAAAAAGTGTTCACTGTGGCGCTGGCTGTGCACGGATAACCTCGGTCTATACCTTTGCAAGTGAGCAATAGCACACTGGCGAGCTCGTTCTGCTGGATCAGCTGCCCATTGAGGCGTTTTATGGCTGTTCAGGAGGCGTATGGCGTACGAACAGTCTGATGGCCAGGCTTGTCAATTATGCCTGCGACAAATGGAAATCATGCACAGTGGAAAATAAATCCTGTGGGTGCACAGACCTTCTCTCCAAAGGCATTGTGTGCACAGTCCCACTCATGTCCCACTTGCTGCACAGTCTCCTGCGGCTACCAACGCCAGCGCGCCAGCGGCCAGGCGTGGAGGCGTCTTCTCCATGATCATCCTTTCGCCCCGAGCTCGGCGCTTGATCCTCCTTTCCCCCCCTCTCCCCCCTTTCCCCCTTTCCCCGGATCCCCCGCCAGCCGTCGTCGGTCCATGCCCATGCCCATGGCACCATGGCTAGTTCGCACCATGAACGGCAAGTGTCCAGCCACGCGCCACTGCCGCCATGCCGCCTCGGATCCCCACCCGCCCTACTTTGGCCAGCGCCGTCCGGTGCCTCGAGCAATGACCCGCAATGACCCATGACCCACCACCAACAGGCACTCGAACGCGTCTGACCTCTTCCCCTCGTCGGTACGGCACTGGTCACCTTCCACTCCCCCCGCCTCTCACGGGTATACCTCACGGCAAGAGACCTTCTCCTCAGAACCTCATTCTTCCTCCTTCTCTCTCACAACCTCCTCAAACCTCACTCCCCGTCCTCGGCCCCGACTCCGACTCCGGTTACAGACCGACCCACGCGCACCTCGACGGCCGGCACCCATGTCCATGCCGACATGTCCAGCTCGTCGTCGTCGTACTCGACCCCCGCTTCCTTCCTCCCCTTTGGGTCGTCGTCATCGTCCAGCGGCGGCGGGGGCTTCTTCTCGCGGCGGAAAAATGCCCGTCGCTTAAGTGTCCAGACGCAGGTGTCGTCGTCGCCGCCGACTGATCACCATGGGCTGAGCGTGCCGCACCAGCATGGTGGGTCGTCGTATGTGGGATCCCAGGCGGGCTCGCATACGTCGCACACGGGCTCGGACAGGTCGTTTGGGTCATCGACAAACAACAAGCACCACTCGCAATCGGGGACGGCGACGGTGCGCTCGGCGTCGGCCATGGCCATGTCTGACTCGTACATGCCCCCGCCCACACAGCACGAGGTTGTTTACGTCCCCCGCAAGATTCCCTCCATGGACGAAGTGCGCTCCCGCGCCCATGTGTCGAGGAGCTCGTCGAACCGCAACCACCATCACCACCAGCACCAGCCCCACCAGCACACACACACCCAGGTCGCGCCGCGCACCGCGGGTGTCAACGGCAGTAGCGCTGCCGCCCCACGACAATCCCTCACGGCGGATTTTCGCGACCCCCCACGGTCCACGGGCCACGGACACCGTTCGTGGCAGTCGACAACGACACATCCGGCTTCCGCCCGCTCTGTCCCGACAGACAGCCCCCAGTCGTCGGACCGTGCAGCCGACTACCGCATGCGCAGGTACTCTGAGCGCCCGTTCCCATCGTCAACGGGCCCCTCGCCGTTGCCCTCGCCCTACCCCTTCGCTGCCGCTAGCAGTTATAATAATAATAGCAGTACCTTCCAGTCCCACAACGGCTATGGCCTCGACAACTCGCCGTCCCAGCAGGCACAATACCCAGACGACGAATCCGACCCCGACTCGGAGGCCAACCTCGACCCCGTCGAGGTCCTCGAGACCTTTTTCGAACACGCACCAGAACAGTTACCCACCTGGATCGAGACATTAATCAACGCCGAACCACCCACAGAATCACCCAAGTCTCCCCCTCCCACGCCGGCTCCCCCTCTTCCTCGCACCCCGGACCGTCGCAACATTCTCCTCCTGCCCCCAAATTCACCATCGACACCTTCGCCCCGCCGCGTCGCACAGACGAGTCACTCGACGCCCGGATCGGCCATGTCAACCCCCATGTCCACCAGCCCAGCTCACTCGCCGCGTTCACCACCAAACGGCTATGCCTTTTCGCGCCCGCCACTATCCCTCCAGCTTCCGGGCAGGCTCCGTCGCCGATCCGCTTCGGCGTCGACCTCAGAGGACCGCTCGTCACCTGGATCGTACGTTCAACTATTCTTACCAAAATTGGAGGCTTACCTGACCAGCGGCAGTGTCCCCATCCACCAGCGTCCCCTGCCCCCCGTGCCTCCCTCCCCCAACGGCGGCGAGTCGTCGATCCGCGGCCGCCTCCTCCGCGGGCGCCGCAGGTCCACAAACAACGACGTCAACATGCCCCACGGAATCGAGGAAGAGTCGTCCGAACCCCTCGACACCATGATCGAGCTCGAGGAGAACCCAGAGCCACCTCGCGACCTCACGCGGTCGCCACCGGTGCGGTACAACTCGATCCCCGCACCCGCCAACACGAACACGGCCACAAGCGGCGCCACGCGGCCCTGGTCGGTCGTCGCGCACATTATCCCACCAGAGGAGCGCGCAATGATCGGCAGCCATCGCCGTGGATCCACATCGTCGGTCGACTCGCAGGCGTCCGACTTTACGCGCCCAATCACTCGCGGCATGACGGCCAGCCCCCCGCCGGCAGTCTTTACCCCGCCACTCCCATCCAGCCCCTTCCGCTCGCCACAGCAGGGGTACCCTGTCGGACTCACACCCCCTCCCCGTCCCCCCGTCGGTCTCACGCCGCCCCCCCGTCCCCGGTCCAGTATGCAGGGAGCTCGGCCCGCACCCAACGCGGCAAACCAGATTGGTCCGTCGCCCATCCCCTACTCGTCCCCCGGCCGAGAGCTGTCATGGTAGCAGAGGAACATTCAGCCATACTGTATGACACTCCCCCTGGCTATACCACTCCATTCCCTTGCAAAGCATAAACGTGTAATTCTATCCATTTCGTTCATTGTGCCCATCTGTACACTTGTCGTGTTCCTACATACAAACCATGCTACATGTGACGTTTGGTGCAAACGGTGTGGTGTCGCTATTCTTTGGCCTTGCGCGTGCTTGACCTCGTCATACGCGTCCGCTTGGACACGGGCTCCGTGTCCGACGAAGCCTTGGACGCCGGCCGTGCGCGTTTCGTGCCCGCTCGTTCCTTGCCCTTCCTCTCCGGTTCTTCAGCCTGCGGCTTATCGCGTGTGCGCCGCGTCGCTGTCGTGGTGGTCGTCGTCGCAGTGCGCCGCGTCGCCGCCGCCGTGGTAGTCGTCGTCGCACTCGCTTTCGATGACGTGCGAGTCGCAGCCGTCCCCTTGCGTTTTGTGCTTGGAGCGGCTCTGGTGGTCCCAGCTTTCGTCGCTCGCTTGGGCTGCTGGTCGCCAGTCTCGCCAGCTGGGCGTGTACGCTTACGATCAGCGGGCTCAGACGAAGCGGGCTTGGACGAAGGAAAGCTCGCACCCGTGCCGGACTTTCGGGTAGGTTGGTTCGACTTCCAAACTGCTGCTGCAGTCGACGTACCGGCCGAGGGCAGATCTTCAGGTGGTTGAGACTGACCCCGGGCGTCGGGGAGGTGGGTAGGTGCAGAGGGAAGGGATGCAAGGGCAGCTGCGACCGAATCGATGGTGGTCGTCGACCGCGCGGCGGTCTGGTGAGACGCCGTGCGGGCGGTGCGTGGTGCTGCGGCGGTGCCTCGAGCCGAGCCGTGCGACGCTTGCCGTGAAACTGTGCCAGTGGAGGGGCCAGGCCTGAGCTGCGCTTGGGACGCAGGTCTGGAAAGGCTGGGAATCCTCTTGCCCGCGACGTGGGGGGCAGCGTCGTGCACGCTCGCAGTCCTACTTCCAGACGCTTGACCAGCCTTCCCAGGCATAGCACGTGGACCACCCACCCTCAATGACTGGGGGTGTTTGGAGCGCATGGAACCATTATCACGCGCCAACGGGACGTCATCAGCCTTGGCTTCAAACAATTGACGTTTCGACTCGACCAGTAACCGCGGTGGGGACGGCAGCTTCGGCAGCTCAATGGGAGTATCACTCGCGTCGGCTGGGTCTGTGTCGGGCGCTTCGGACGGAGCGCCGTCGTGGGGGCCGCCCGAGCCCTCTCGCCCCCACACGCGGGCGAAAAAAGTTCGCAGCGAGTGCCACGGGAGGTGGAGCAGAAAGTGGAAGACGACCGAGATGATGGCAGCAACCAACTCAAGGGTCAAGTCGATATGAGGTTCATAACGGCGGATGACGGGGACCAGAATGTGCTGGTATACAATCACAGACGTCTGCATGTGTCAGCACAACTTCCTCGGGCCGCGCATCTCACCTCTGGACGCCAGGTGAACATGACCACGAGGAGGACGGTCTTGACCGCGCTGAAAAGCGGGATCCACCCGATGAGCGTGTCGGCGAGCTGGCTAAGAGGCTGTGCAACGACCTGAATGTCAGCTGATTTCGAACCGTTGTCCAACAGCTCACGAAGACGACCCAGCACACTAAGCACTGGCGGATCAAGCGTCGCCTCGTAGCGACGCCGATTCTCCTCCCATTCGCACGAACGAGTCTCAGTGCGCGCAGCGTGTCGATGAGGTTGAGAAGCGCCCTGCCGTCAGCGCGAGTCACGGCGGGGGAAGGAGGAGCTAGGCCACAGCGACACTCACCACAGTGTCTGAGCCAGGCGTCCTTGGGCCACAAGCCACAGGACAATGATACAGCCCACAGCGGCCGTGGAGAATGCCTCCCGGCCGCTGTGCAAGTGGCCGGGGGTATGGTGCCGGGGCATGGCCGGCGGATCGCGGGTGAGAGAAGATGTTGGATGATGCAAGTGGGCCAGGCAGGTTTGTTGTTGTGATGGGCGCGTGTGTCCAAAGAAGTCGGAAAGCCAGTCGCGCCCCCGCGTCACATTATTTTATGGTGATTTTGTGCCATTTTGTCCCGGAACGCGCTGCGTGTGGCGTCGACCTGGTCATTCTGTTCGTCACCACCACCACCACGTCTTGTCCCTTTCCGTCCTCTCGCTCTCTCTAGCCATTCTACATTACTCCTTCACCGGCAGCATCTTTGCCCATCTCGCCCCTCATCTCTCCGCCTGCTCGCGATTCCATCCACCGTTCAGAACAAACGGTGTCTTGTAGCAGCGCACCCCTCACATTCTACCATCCCATCCTTCCTCGCCAGCCTTCGCCATGGACTACAGCCAGTACAAGAAGTGGGTACGAATGGCGAGAACGACACCCACACTAACCATCTCAGCAAGCCCTTCCAGGTCATTAGCAAGCTCCAGGTGCGGTACACGGGCGTCTTCCAGGACATCGACCAGGAGTCGCAGACGCTGTGTCTGTCAGAGGGTGAGCCTTTCCCTTTTCCGAGTTGGTTGCTGACAGGACCAGTGTTCAACCACGGCACAGAGGACCGTCCTTCGCAGCGTGTTCTTCCCGGATCACCCGTCTCGCTCGGATGGGTTCGCTTCCAGTAAGCTGGCGAGCGCGAGAATCGAAATGAGCTTACCCTCAGCACCAACTCGATTGACTCGCTTGCCCTCGTCCAGGACTATGTGCCTCCGAACCAGCAGCCCGAGGAGGAGCCTGTTGACCCGATCATCGCGTCAGCCTCTGTGGTGAGTTTCCCCTGTGCTGTTGACCCACCCCCTTCCTTCAATGATGAAGCATTTTTCGGATGTAAAACGCCTACGGGCGGATGTCCGAGAGCGCAAAACCCATGTGGACACTTCCGTTGCCTTCCTTCTGAGCCTTGAATTCCAACAACTGCAGCTGTACGCAACGTAAACGTTCCGCTGACACGTGCAGAACCAGGCCGGCCCTGCTTCCCACCAGCGCGGACCCGCGGCGCCTCAACAGGCTCGCGGCAACAACGGTGTGGCGTCTCTTCCTCCGAAGCCCGTGGCGTCTACGAGCTCTGCCAACGCGGCGCTGGACCGTGTGCAAAAGTCGCTGTCCGAGCTGTCGACCGACGGCGGACGCCGGCGCAACAAGCCGCAGCCGCCAGCGGTCCCCGATGCCGAGTTTGACTTTTCCAAGGGCACGGAGCGGTTCCAAAAGGAGCGCCAGGCCTTCAAGGCCTCGGTCGAGGGCAAGGGCAAGGACGGCGCCGAGGGCGACTCTGAGGCGGTCGAGATTGGCGAGCCCGAGAACCAGCCGCACCCGAGCGCGCTCTCGGGCGCCGTGTCGTCGACGGGCAGCGCGTCGCCGACCAAGGCGGACCGCAAGGCGGCAGCGTACAACAAGTCGAGCTTCTTTGACAACATTAGCTCGGACACGTCGCGCGTCAGCCGCGCCGACGAGCGCCACCGCAACCTCGACACATTCGGCGAGGCCGGCGGCTCGGACGCGTACGGCCAGGGAGGCGGCATGCGCGGGCGTGGCGGCTACGGCGGCCGCGGCCGTGGGCGCGGAGGTCCCCGGCGCGGCAGCTTTGGCCACCACCAGCAGAGCCAGGCGTTTGGGCAGTAGGTTGGCAAAGCAGTAGACGTATTCCCGTCGTGTAGAAGTAACACCATGCATGTATGATACTCTGCAGCGAAGTGAGCGAAGCCAGCAGAGCCGGCGAAGCCGGCGAAGCTCGCGAGCGTTTGTTCTACCCCGCTTTGTTTGCCATTCTGTCTGCATTGCTGCAGGAGAGTGCGACTTGTGGCCGTGCCGTGCATCCCAGTCTTTGAGGTATTGGGCTTCATCTGTCTAGCTAGCGGCACGAGACTGTTCTGTTTACACTCTGCACTCTGTGAGCCCTACAGCGCGTCCATGGCTCTACACTCGAGGGCGCCAAGCATGCTCATCCCCGAGTAGCTCCATTAGAGGCACGGCCTTGCACGGTTCTATCCGCATCTCTACGGCACACCGTACTCCTCCAGCAGCAGCAGCAAGCCCATCTGCCTCTCTACTCTACGGCACGTATCTTGCGTAGACCGAGCCAACCCGCCGACCGGACGACCGACCCCCGACGCCGCAACACCCCAATCTCCCCCCTCCCCCCGCTAGAAGAAGGAGACCACCCAACCCCAAACAGCATCAACCCACCCCTGCACATCCCCCTGCACCCCCGGATACTTACCCCACACCGCCGCCCACCCCAGCGCACACACGAGCCCCACCGCCGAGCCACCAAGCACCTGCGCGGGCGTATGGTATCCGAGCTCGACGCGGCTCCAGAGGCCGAGGAGCGTGACCCCGAGCAACGCGAGGCGTTCGAGCCACAGCGGCGCACCCCCGATCGGGAGGAGGGGCCAGAGGTACACGAGGTAGAAGGCCAGGGCGGTCGAGTGCGTCGACGGCATGCCATAGGTGCGCTTCGGGCGGACGGGGGCGGGTTTGGATTCGGGGGGTGGTGGAGGGGGGCGGGGTTGGCGGATTGTGTGTTTTGCTAGGCGGGCTGGGGGTTAGCTGGGTTGGTGGGGGGTGGGGGGTGGGGGAGGGAGGGGTGAGGGGGACCGGGGAGGGGGAAGGGGGACCGGGAGGGGGGTGGGGCGAGGAACTGTGGGTGTGGAGGGTGGTGTGGGGGTGTGGAGGAGTCGTGTTCTGGGTGATGGATGTGAGGTGGGAGATGGAACGTTTGGAGGATGTGATGTACGTTCGGAGGTTGCGTTCGGACGATGAACGTTCGGAGGATGAACGACTGGAAAAGACGTTCGGAGGATGAACGTCTGGAAGACGAACACCTGCGAGACGGAGGCTCACTGCCGCGTGGGCTCAGCCTCCAGACTGTCCAACGCCCCAGAGGCTCCGCTGCGAGACGGGCAATGGTGGGGCTCGCCGGGTCCAACCCAGCGTCGTGAAGCAGTCGATATAGGTGATGCAGGAAATAGACAACTTCCTGGCTCACGCAGAATCAACAGGCCCACCCTGCAGCCTCTTCCCTCCCTGCCTAGCCACACCTCAAGACCTCAAGACCATCCCCGCCGCATCTACCCCACCCCTCCTCACACCATTTTTTATTTTCCCACCTAGCACCTCCTCACCTGCAGACCTCCCTCGCTACCTCCCACCCCGACTCACCAACAAGCGTCGACCCCACTGCGCCCGCACTAAACCACACGGCATGCGCGTCGCGCGTACACAGCACCACGAGCGCGGTTGCGACTGTGACCGTTACGTGTGTCTAACATTAGCTGTGCCCTCTCCTGTTACCCTCAGAGTCGTACAGGCTTGCATTGCAAGGTTGGGACCAAGACCGAGACGATGCGCAAGACCCAAGACACGCGACACAAGACGCACCTGGTCCAAAACATACAGCAGAAACGACGGGTAGTCGCTCGGGCCGAACCGCGGCCTGGGTACCATTGTCGCTTGGCGGGTTAGTGGTTGGGTATATCACTCGGGGTGGAGAAAAAGAGGGACGACGAGTGAATGTTGTTGTGGTGCAAGGTGCAAGGTGGATTGTGCAAAGGTCAGGGCTAGAGGGGTGCGACACCGGGGTGATGACATCACTGAACGACGGCAGGCACGCGATGAGCGACCGCATACTGGTTACGGCCTACGGGCTATGACATGATGCCTCGTGCTTGACGCCTGTCCATGCTTGTGTACATTGATTCCATAGCATCGGGGTTGAGATGGACCGATGGAAGTTGTTCGTGACGGTCGGTTGAGCTGGCCATGCGCCCTTCCTATGGCATTCACATGCCCAGCCAGGACTAAGTCACCTTGCTTGCGCCTGGGACCGAGCGTGCAAGCGACCCGACTCGACCCGACTCGACCCCACACGTGCTAGCGTCCAATGCATGCTATGCCAATGTGTCTATCGTACATCCTACAAGTTGTGACAGTGGGCAGCCGTTGACCTCAGAAAAAGATGGGGTGCGGGCACGGCTGGTCGCCGGCGCCGCAGACTGCAAAGCGTTGGTCGACGCGCGACTTTTCGGCCTGTGTGTTAGGGTGTAGTTTGGAGTTGGGGAGAACTAGGACGGGCGGTCTGGCCCGCTCCAGATGGCATCGAATGTACACTGGGACCGCGACCGCGCATGACCTTGTGGTCCACTCGCATTGCTGGCACCAGTACCAGGCGCCGTGGCACGGGCAGAAAGAGAGGAGGGGTCGTGGAAAGACCCCGACCAACCGATCCCCGCCAACCTCACCACCCCCTGAACCTCTGTTCACGCACGAATCCGACTCACCTCTGTAAGCGGCCCACAAACATCCGGGTGACAAGGGAAGTACTCTCCGTTGACGCGCGTGTAGGCCGTCTCGTATAGTGTCTGGAGACGTGCGGCAAGCGGGGGATGGGCGTGCGCACACACTGGGATTAGCATGGAGTAACAAACCAGGATATTTGGGACAAAGGGGAGAGGCTCGGGGACATGGTTGGTGAGTCAGTCTCCTCAAGGGGGGAGGGGCCATGCCCGTGCAGATTCGCACAACGACACCCAAGGTGCTTCTCCCGCTCAGTGCGATAGGAACCAAGGGGCTCCCAGATTCCCGGTGGTGACTAGCGGACCTGTGATGGTAACCATGAGCCGAGCACTGATGGACTTGGCCACAGCTCTCGGCGGTAATAGTTACACGGCGGTTAGCCGCAAGGGCCGTGAAGAGAACCAACGCAGACTGGCTGTACCCAGCACATCGTACCCAGTCACCGCAGTCACCGAACAATACCTCCAGGTAGTAACACTCATACTCACCATCCGTGACCTGCTTGGCCCACTTGAAGTATCCCTGGATACGCTGCACTGTCCACCCGAGCGGCGGCGAGCGGCGGATCGAGTCGAGGTTGTGCAGTTTGCTGTAATGTTAGTTGAGCTCTTGCGGCCGACACGGCGTGTCGCGTGTCCAGCAGTGCGAGCCTGCGTCGTGCCTCCCGAGCCAGACCTCACTCACTCGGCGAGCTTGACCTGCTGTGCCTCGCGCGACTTGAACGGCGCAGTGCGGAGCTGCTCAATCTTGCGTTCGAGGCCGTTCAGCGTCGTGTCGTCTGTACACTCCTGGACGATGCTGGCGACCTCTGGGCCGAATGTGCGCTCAATCTCGTCTGCGGGGTTAGTTGTGGCATGACGTCACGCGTTGGTAGGACACGAGCATGGAAAATGGACTGAGGCTCGGGGAGAATCGTGCGCTGACACGACGCGGCTCTAGCACACGTCGTGTAGCCCGCTCTCTCGACTCTGCATCTTGTCTCGCGTTTCTCGCGTTTCGGGTCTGCCCCCGCGTTTCGGCTCTGCGTGACTCCGACTCTGTACGCACCAATCGACGTATTTGTGTCCTCGACCGTGTCGTGGAGCACGGCCGCCTGCAGGACATGGATATCCGTGATGCCCGTCGAGGAGAGGAGCGTCGCGACTGCCTGCGACGGGTCAGTGTGGCGCCCGGGCGGCCAAGACAAGGGGTACTGACGATGGGATGGTTGATGTAGGGTGTCTGGTCGAGGTCCTTGCGCCGCTGGCACTGGTGTTTCTGTGGGTCAGCATAAGTTTTGCGACATGGGGGAGGTGTCTGAGGCAAAAAAAGGTGCAGGGGGTTGCGGACGGCTATGCGCTGGTCATGGCCCGGGCCGCTGTCGCAGTTGCGGTCCCGGTCGCACGAGGGTTTGTGCTGCTGCAAACACCACATGTGTCAGCTCGGTCGTCCACGTACCCAGGCTGCAAAATCGACGGTGCGGAGGAGTAGACCGACGCGCCCGACCTCGTCGTGGGGGCACGAGCAGTGCGTGCCGTTCGGGGCAGCGAGGTACGCCGTGGGGGTGACGGTGGGGATGGGTGGCGAATGGGGGCTGATGGGGCCGCCGTTGAGGTCGAGGACGTCCTCGTCGCCAATGTCGCTCGAGGGAGCAGGCGGGGGGCCGGGTGCGAGGAGCATCGACGAGGGTGTGTAGGGCGCGACGAGGGGGGTCGGGCTAGATGCGGGTGGGAGGACGATCGGCGGTGGTGGAGGAGCGACAACGTGTGAGTTTTGGGCGCTCTGACCGTTTTGACCAGGCTGAGCGCGGTGGTGGACGTGCTGTGCGTGGTCTTGTGTTGTATGAACTTGAGGCGGCGAGTTGTTGTTGGCATTGTTCGGCTGCGCGTTCGCGTACGAGGTCGCGTGCGAGTTTGCGATTGCGGTCGCGCGCAGCGGGGCCGCGGGGGCGGGGCGCTCGGGAGGCGGAGTGTTCATCTCGACCACGGACTGGTAGGTCGAACTAGCCGTCGTTGCAGTGACTGTCACGGTGACAGGGCGGGGGAGCCGGGTGTTTACAGAAAGCGTGAGTGGGAACAAGGGCTGGAGGGGAATGCGGCACGCTGGACCGAGGCGAGGTGGTGTGCGCGGTGGGCGTGGGCGTCGTGGGGTGGGTGCGGGGGCGGCGTAAAACGGAAAGCGAGTCGAGGACGGGGACGAGGGCGAGGACGAGGACGAGGACGAGTAGCGGAGACGGTGCAGGTGGAAGAGGAATGGGGATGGGGGCGCCGAGAGGGCGCGGCGGGGTGTGTGCCAAACGGACACAGTGGCAGTAGGGTGGATACGAGTGATGACAGAGATGCACGCGAGCACGAGTGGGAGTAATGTCACCGGGACTGGCGGATGCGAAAAATGTTCAAGCGGTCGGGTGTTGTCGATCTGCTCGTCGGTATGCCAAGGACTCGAGTGCGAGTGCGAGAGAAAGAGTCGGAACGCCGTCAAGAGTGGTGATGGTGACAAAGGCAACGTATTGACAAAGCCGTGGATATGAGTTGCGGGGTGGTCGGCGGTCGGGCGAGGATCGGCACGCCTAATGCAGTCCAGTCCAGCCGTCTTCCGGCGGCCAGCCGGCCACCTCGGGGCCAAGACAGAACAGAGACTGCATCATCCTCGTCGTCGTGCTCTTTTTCCCTTGCGCCGTTGCCCATTTGCGCATCCTTCATCTGTAGCCCCGCCTTTTACCCCCTCTCTCTCCTTGCCCACCCCTGGAACCCATCCACCCAAACTGAGCAGCTGGGCAACAGCGTGCAGTGCACGCTTGTTGTCTCGCCTCTTGTCTCGTGCTGACCGTTCGGTTGAGACTCTGTCCAGGCACGCCCCTGGTACTTTTTCTACCCTTTAGCTCTGATGAGCGTCTATCGTCGCACTCTCATTCGCTCCTTCGCACTCACTCCATCTGATACCCAATCACTGACTCGCATTGCCTCCGTCCAGCTCCTCGACGCGCTAGCTCACCATCACGCCTTGCGTCTCGGAACACTAACGACTCGGCTAGACGGCTAACAACCCCTCTGGTTTCTTCACCACGCTCTGGACTCAAGTCCGCGTGGGTTTCGGAACACTCGGAGCAAAAATGGGCATGTAAATATCAGCAACTGGGTCCGCGGTGGGCAACTCCTGCGTGTCTTTCTCCGACCTTGGCGCCCAAGCCACAGAGTCATGCGTCAGGTCACGGACCCCCGTGACGAGTAGCCGTGCCATGACCGCCTCATGTGGACCAGAAGCTGCAGACGACGAGGTGGCCTGTGTTAAATGGCAGTTGTCCATCGACTCAAAAGCTGTGGACTGCTGATGAACTGGACTGCTGCCTGCAGGAGAAGAATGCAGCCGCTTAAATATGGGAATCTGGGTACGGGATTGCTGACTAGCCGGCTGTCTTCTGCTAATCCATCGTTATGCAGGCTGGGCTCTCTTGGTCAACATAAACATGGCAAGGCCCTCTTACGATACACTCTGCCGCCGACTGGTAAGGCTTCCCCGCATGCATGGCCTACACCCTTCAGCCCATGCAGCGCATCGTACTCCCCGACAGGTGAGAGAAGGTGAGCTCAAATGAGGCTGAATACAATTATGAAAGTACTTAGGACACGATTCATTTCATCAGGTAGCTGTCTCTAATCATTCAACTATGTAATTTTGGTTCTGATGGTTACCCCCCGGCTTTAATTCCTTGGATTTAAATACGTGTAATCTCATTATCAGAAGCGACATTCAAGCGACAACTGCCTGCAACTTGGTCAACGTGAACAACATTCGAGCCACCACTTGCCATCATCCACACCCCATCCACAACACACTTCAACCACCATGGCGCGCAACTCTGAAAAGGCGCAGTCGATGCTGTATCGCTTCCGCGAGCAGCAGGCGATCGAGATGGGCATGGGCGGTCGCGTGCGCGGCGACCGGCGCCCGCGCATGGCCTCGTCGGTTTCCAGTCTGCGCGAGTGCGAGCGGTGGCGTGGCGACATTATGAAGGAGATTAGCCGCAAGGTCTCCAAGATCCAGGACTGTGAGTAGCGAGCGGATGGGTAGTTCGTGCGGCTGGGAGTTTGTCGCGTTGCGGCATGTGTCTGGCCAGCTCGTCGCCGTGTCGTTTCGCGACGCTGCGTTGTCGTCTCCTCCTACAGCTCCCTGCTCTACTCTAGTGCATCCCGGGACACGCCGCTGACAACAGCTACACTGACCGACTACGAGGTCCGCGACCTGAACGACGAGATCAACCAGCTCATGCGCGAAAAGCGGGCGTGGGAGACGCAGATTGTCAACCTAGGCGGCGCAAATTACAAGCGCGGGCAGACGTCCATGGTCGACGACGAGGGACGCGAGGTGCCGGGTACCCGCGGGTACAAGTACTTTGGCCGTGCGCGTGATCTTCCAGGTGTCAGGGAGATGTTCCAGAAAGGAGGTGAGTTGGGAACAGGCAGATGCGCAACAAGTGATCCATCTTTGGATTTGATCGCTGACAGACAAGCACAAGCAGCAACAGAGGAGTCGGCGCGTAATGCGAGCTTCCAGATGTTCCGGAACCAGGGGCCCGAGTACTATGGTGACAACGACGAGATGGATCCCGGGCTTGCTGCCGAGGAGGACGAGGCGGCGCGTCAAGGTACGTTTATGACATGCCGTGTGGCCTCGATAAGTGATCGGTGACTAACGGCCAGATTGGGACAAGGCCGCACGTGCGACAGCGGACATTCTGTCCATTGACGATGACTCTTCCCTCCCTGCATTCCCCGAAAGCAAACCTCAACCTCCACCAGCACAGCCAGCCGTCGAGGGCGGCGACGAGGCCGATGCGGGCAGCAAGCGCAAGTCGCCCGAGCCCGAGGGCGAAGCCGAGGAGGCGAGTGGGAGCAAGAAGAAGCGCGGGGCAAAGGGCAAGGGCAAGGGCAAGAAGGGAAAGAAGGACGAGGCAGGCGCGCAGGCTGAAGAGGCCGCGGCTGGCGCAGACGGCGCAAAGGTGCCTCCTCCACCCCCACCTGGAGGACCACCTGGGTCCGCGCCGCCCAACGCGGCTGCTCTCCAGGCCGCACAAGCCGCGCAGGCCGCGCAGGCTGCGGTCGTTGCGAGCTTTATGAGTGTCTTTGACGCCGCGAGCCTCGCTGCGCCCACGTTGCCGAGCACGGAGGAAATGGGCAAGATTCTCCTCGAGCGGAGGAAAGCGGCCCTGCGCGAGGAGTATGGTGTGTAGGGCGTGCGTTGTGGGGTCGAGATGGGCGGCGAGACATGTATTTATTCGTCATTGCATGAGACTTGTGCTGCCGAGTTGGTGTTGCGAGCTGCATCGTTGAGCATCCAGATGGTCGTAGGCTTGGTAGAGATTATTATTGCCATTTGGTGGCTGGTTGGCTGGCTGCAGCGGAAGCAAAATGACGAGATGGAGCCTGAAGGAGAGAGAGAGCAGTGGTGCCTGGCAGGTAATGGCCGCAGTAGGGCTGGGCCGCCTAAGCCAGCCAGGGTGGAGGCGTGGAGGGTGGTAGGCAGGGCGCGCATGCCCTCTGCTTGGTCTGATTGTGTCATAGGATGGCAAGTTACGCACGTTCGTCGCTCGTCCCGCGCGATCGCCGCCAAATAACCCACCACCCCCCTCGTCGCCATTCATCCCAAGATACCACTACTGCGACTACTTCAACAAACTACTCTCTCCAACTTGTCCAGATCCCCCCCACGTTCCTTGAAGCGCTCCAGCAACACGCTAAACTCGGACTCTTTTTTTCTCATTCCCCATTCTTCTCAATACCCCCCATCTCTACCGCCAAGACATCAACCACTCCCCCCTCCACCACCCTACACTCCATCATCTCGTACTGCCCAACGCTCGAGATCTGCCCACGTCGACTCGCGACGCCTCTCTCTCAACTGCACACGACCTCGAACAGCGGCTCCTCTTCTCTCAGCGGTTGCTGGCCGAACCACTCGTCTCTGCACCGCATCGCTTCTTGTGACACCCCCAGTCTAGGTGGACCGCACTCCTCCGCCGATAGCGCCCGTTCCTCCCGTTCCCATTCACTGCCGGCGCCATGAAGTTTGGACGCCGTATAAAGGTGAGGCCGCCCTATCGAAGGACGCACACCTAACATGCAGGACTCGCGGTACTCTGAGTGGGCGGATCAGTATGTCAACTACTCTGCGCTCAAGAAGCAGATCAAGGCCAATCTGCCCTGGGACGACACTGCCGAGGCCGAGTTTATTGTTTCTCTGCGTGCCGAGCTGGAAAAGTGTGAAAAATTCCAGCGCCGAAAGGCCGAAGAGGTGACACACCGGATCGAGACGCTTGAAAAGGAGGTGATTTCGCTCGTGGCCAAAGCGTCAGCCGAGGACAGCAGCGAGGACGACGCCGACTCGTCCGCCGAGGGTTCGTCGTCGCGCCAGCGCACTGCACGCGAGCTCGAGGAGGGCCAGGTGGCCGAGTACGATGACGACGGGGGCTCGGACGACGACGACATGGGCGACGACGAAGAAGAGGACGACCACATGAGCCTGGACGAGATTGAGGAGCGGTTCAAAGAGTTGGAAGAAGAGGTGGCTGTGCTTGTCGCCGATGTCCACGATCTGGCCCTCTTCACCAAGCTCAACTTTACGGGGTTCATGAAGATTGTCAAGAAGCACGACAAACTCACGGGTTTCGCACTCAAGCCGACGTTCAACAAGGACTTCCTCGAGCAGCACCCGTTCTACAAGATGAACTATGACCCGGTCATTGTCAAGTTGTCCAAGCTGTTCGACCTCGTGCGCACCCGTGGCCACCCTGTCGAGGGCGACGCGTCGGCTGGCGGGAGCCAGAATGCGTTTGTGCGCAGTACGACAAAGTACTGGGTGCACGAGGAGAACATTGTGCCACTCAAGCTCAACATTCTCAAGCACCTGCCGGTGCTCGTGTTCGACCCCAACAAAGAGTTTAGCATCAAGGACTCGGCCATTACGTCCATCTACTATGACAACGAGGACCTCGAGCTGTACCTGGGCCGCCTGGAGAAGACCGAGGGCGCCGAGGCGATCCGTATGCGCTGGTACGGCGACGTGGACGGCAAGGTTGTGTTTGTGGAGCGCAAGACGCATCGCGAGGACTGGACGGGCGAAAAGTCGGTCAAGGAGCGTTTCACGATCAAGGAGGACAAGCTCAACGACTTTTGCGCCGGGCGGTACACGATGGACGAAGAGTTTGACGCCATGGTGAAGAAGGGCAAGAAGACGGAAAAGGAGGTCGAGGGCATGAAGCAGCTGGCGGACGAGATCCAGTATGCGATTGTGACGCGCAAGCTGCGCCCGGTCATGCGGTCGTTTTACAACCGTACCGCGTTCCAGCTGCCCGGTAACGCGTCGGTGCGCATCTCGCTCGACACTGAGCTCACGCTCGTGCGCGAGGACAACTTTGACGGCGTGGACCGCACCAACGGCAACTGGCGCCGCACAGACATGGGCATCGACCACCCGTTCCCGACCATCAAGCCCGCCGACAAGGAGGTGTTCCCGTACGGCATTCTCGAGGTCAAGCTGGCGACGCGTGTGGGCGAGGAGCCGCCGCAGTGGATCCGCGACCTTGTCAACTCGCACCTCGTCGAGGCCGTGCCCAAGTTTTCCAAGTTTATCCACGGATGCGCGTCGCTGCTTCCCGAGCGCGTCGACCTGGTGCCCTTCTGGCTGCCGCAGATGGAGCAGGACATTCGCAAGCAGCCCTCTTCGCGCTCGCGCGTGCTCATCGAGCGCCCCACGTCGGTGCCCCACTCTGCAGGCTCAGACACCGCACCCGTCTCGCCGCAGCTCGGCGAGGCGTCGTACCACGAGCCCGTGTCCGAGGGCGAAGACGACGAGCAGTACCTCGCCCAGGCGGCCGCGTCCAACGAGGACGCCCTCCTGCGCCTCCCGCCCGCGATGCAGGCCGAGGCCCAGGCGGCCCGTGAGCACCGCGAACGTGCGCTCCGCGACGGCACGAGCGTGCGGGACACGAGCGACTTCCAGCGCCCCGCAGCACAAAAGTACACCAAGGCGCTGGGTGTCGACCCCCTCCGCCCCGCCAATCGGTTCGACACGGACGTCTCGGCCCTTGACAAGAAGCTCCAGCAGGCCGCGGCCGCCGAGGCCGAAAACGCGGCCGACGACGAAGACGACGAGGGCCGCGTGACGCTCACGCGCGAGTTCCGCGCACCCGTCGGCAAGCGCATCTCGGTCCCCGTCCGCATCGAGCCAAAGGTCGTCTTTGCCGCAGAACGCACGTTCCTCAAGTGGGCACACTTTGCGGTCCTCCTCGCCGGTGTGGCCATTACCCTCGTCAACTTTACATCCCCCGACGACACGGTCGGCTTCGTCGCCGCCGCCTGCTTTTGTTTCACCGCCCTCCTCGCCACGGCATACTCGGGCGCCATGTACGCGTACCGCATCATTTGTATCCGCAAGCGCCGTGCCATCAACTATCACGACAAGTATGGCCCCACCGTCCTGTGCGGCACGCTCATTGCGAGCATGCTCGTCAACCTCATTCTGCGTGTGCGTGAGCTCTAAACCAGAATAGAGCGCCGAGGCGAGGCCGCCCCCCGCGGCAAACGCCACCTCGTCCTCGTGACACACCCACCCAACCTGTTTCGTTTCGACATAACAAGGCAGAGCACGTAGCGCGTCGTACGTCCTCGTCCCCATGCGTGTTCAGTGAGAGACCAAGGACACGCAACCCACCCCTACGGATCAACACTTCCTTCGGGATGCCCCGAGGCTCCCCTTTGTCTCTGCTTGGATACACCCTGATTGATGCATATTGTGCCACAAGGAGAGGCAGGATACTCGTTGGCAGATTCGCTCACTGTCCTGCCAAGAGACCATCGCTTGTCGTCCTCGAAACCTCCTCACACCATGCAAGTCATGGTCCAGGGCACGCCAGGGCGAACAACCACGAGCCGCCGGATCCGAAGATGACAATACGTCAACCTCGCCGACGTCTACGCCACACAACGTCCTGCGAGTAAGTACTCACCGCTACCCACTCACCATCATGAGCCTCACCAACTAACGACTTCCGGAGACGAATCAAGCCGCCACGCATCCAACCTCGCTACCATTCCGCATCCTCCCCTACCGCCACCAGCTGACAGAGCTGACAGAGCTGACAGACACCAGACCACGCGCACCCCAAAAAGCTAGGCATATAAGGAACTGAATCCCCGTCTGACGAGAGTGGGATTCGAACCCACGTCCGAAGACTGCGGAGGTAACAAAGTAAACCTTAACACAGCGCCTTAGACCGCTCGGCCATCTCGCCGATGCTGGAGACCAAGGCTGAGCGCCGTCGCCGCTCCGCGGGGCCGAGTAGGGCGCGGAGCCAAGGAGGTGGGTGTGCACAGCGTATGCTATTGCCTGTGTGGGATGGAGTAGGAGGGGATGTAAGTGGGTTTAGAAGGGAGAAAAGGTGAAGGAGGGAGGAGAGTGCAGGATTGAGAGTTTGAGCAGAGGCGGTCAGCGTTGGTAGGCCCCACATCACAGGCTTGGCATGTGCCAGGCGGAGACTGTGGGATGCCCCGGAATTGTGATTTGGCTGTACTGTGCATCACCAATTTGCAGTGGCATTTACGTGGCCATGAGTGGAGTGGGCGCTGTCCGGGAATGGACTAAGTGTAGAGGACAACAGAGACCGATTTCTGATACTTCGACCTTGCCCAGAGGGAAAGGGCCTCGGGAGTAACAATGTGGGAGGCAAGTCGACACCCAAGAGAGGGCCGCTGCGCTCGTTTCCCGGCCGTTTGCGTGCCCTTTGTCCTTCGGGACCAAGGGCATAGATAATTTTGTGCGGGCTGGCTGGTCCATGCTGCGTTACTTATTCATGATGGCATCGAAAGTTACGCCATTGTCGGGGGATTGATAAATGCATACTCTCTTTAAGAGAGGTTTGCCAGAGGAAAACTTGTTATAAAGTAAAAATTGTTATGGAGTAGAAATTGTTACGGAGTAAACATTGCTATGGAGTAAAAATTGATATGGAAGAATCGCTAAGAGACATGGTGCTATCGCAAACGGCCACGACAACACCCCACCTCCCCAGCCTCAAGGCGGGACCTTGCGTCTCATCTTGCGCGCACTACCGCACTGCGCACAATTACGGGCTAATGACGGCGTCATGCTGCGCGCCATCGTTAAACCCATACCTCTGATTGTACGAGGGGGGGCCACCGTCCGTATTCGTCGCGTCCATGTTGTTCCCGTCGCCCTGGTACATGTACATGGCCGTCTTGGGGCCCTTTACGCATTTGGAGGGATCGTTCTCGCAGAACATGGGCACCTGTCCGTGCGGGACCGTGTTGCCCGCGACGGCGTTTTCGACCTTGCAGCGGAACATGGTGTTGTACATTTCCTCGACGTAGCCGCCCTGTGCGCGATGGTACCAGTT
Source organism: Pascua sp. PH4015B (assembly GCA_025502685.1). Lineage (NCBI taxonomy): Eukaryota > Fungi > Basidiomycota > Tremellomycetes > Trichosporonales > Trichosporonaceae > Pascua > Pascua sp. PH4015B. The sequence goes on from JAMFRD010000014.1 coordinate 255,812, forward strand.
CCACGTGCAGATGCAACCCTCGGGGGGGCAGGGGGGCAGCGCAGGCATGGGGTACAGCGCGACGCGCTCCCACACCGACGTGTAGTTTACGCTGATGACGGTCATGTCGTTGGGATCAATCTTGTTCAGGTCCGACTCGTACACAATCGCAATCGCCGTGCCGCCCAAGTTGTCCAGCGACGGGTTGGGGTCGCCCTCCTGGTTGAGCGTGTGGAGTGGGCCCCACCCCGCGCCGGAAGTGCAGGCGTAGTGGATCTTGGGGTCGTTCTTTTGGTGGGGCCAGCCGCAGCATTCGGTGTGGGGGCGGCCGCAGGCGAGCTCGGCTGCGGGGTGTCAGTGGCAGGCTAGGGAAAGCGGCGGAAGAATGGGGGGGGGGGGGGGTCGCAAGAAGAGGACGGGAGGATACAGCATGAGACAATTGCTGGCGGAGAAGCCCAAGCTGCAAACAACAGGGCCTGACACTCCCAGTGCTCACCGCTCCAGCTCGAGCAGGTATACTGCCCAGCTTTTAGACCAAGTTACCCATCTCCCGCCTCCGGACTTCCAATCTCAAACTCACTGCGCAACACGCCATTCGCAGGCAGGATCAAAAACTCCCCCGGCGGCGGCTCCAGGTGTCTAGCACCGTGGCCAAACCAGTAGTCTTTCGTGAACTGTTCCCATTGGCGCAGCGGCGCGACGATGCCGTTCTGGTTGTAGTCTTGGTGCTCGTCGGTGGCCTGGTTGGGGAAGTTGACGCCAAACATGCCCTTGTCCCACATGGCAATGTGGGCCGTGGCGAGCGGGACGAAGGCGAGAGCGAGGGCGTTGGCGAGCATCGTGAGGGATAACGTGGGGGATAACGGGGACGAAGATATGGAAGGTAGTGTAGGAGGGTGTGAGGAGGGGGTTGGGGGAAGAGATATGGGTCAAACAGATGCCCGTGAGCTGCTCTTATATCCCTTGAGACCTCGAGGAGTAGCGAGACCTCGAGGGGCAGGGAGACCTAGGGGTAGCGAGACCTCGATGGGTACCGAGACCTCGATGGGTACCGAGACCTCGAGGGGCAACAAGACCTCGAGGGGCAGCAAGACCTCGACGGGCAGCAAGACCTCGAGGGGCAGCAAGACCTCGAGGGGCAGCGAGACCTCGAGGGGCAGCGAGACCTAGGGGTAGGGAGACCTCGAGGGGTAGCACTATCACACACCTGCACTTCTGAGGCAGATCGCCACTACGTGCAGGCAGCCACTACAGGCTTGGCATCATGAGGTCAGCCCCGCTTATTTCGGAAGCGTTTGGGACCCCTCCAAGTCAGTGGAGAGTTGAGGTGTACCGCGTCAGACGTGTTGGCCAAGCCGCGAGACGCAACCCTAACTGGGCCCCCTAATTGCCATACGCCGGTTTTTACATAACCTTGCCGCCGTGCGTGCGGCACTCCTACTTGAAACGTCCACTTAAGTACTGCAAACACCGATGATGCACGACGATGTGGGCGGGACACTTGTGCTGCGACTGCGGTGCATCTTGAGACGGACATGGGGCACACCCTCGACCCCACGTCCACCTCATGTCGCAGGTCAGTGCTGTGCGCCATGCCGGTAGTGCAGTGCATCATTAAGTGCCACCCTCTCGCGTCATACCCCTTGGTGCGTTTCATCATGCGCGGGCCGCGGTGGCACCAGGCACTGGCCCCGTTCCTTCTAGACTAAGCAACTTTGCCTTGCCCGGTTCCTGGGCTTCTGTCATTCTGCCACACTGGGCGAGTTTCGGCGCCAGGCTCTCAAGTTTGGGTTTGGCTCCAAGTGCTGGACTGCGGAGCATTTGTGCCTCGGAGCATGTCTGATGGGACGGAGGCAGTGTCGGCGTCAGCCTGTGTGCCAATGGAGCCAGTGCGGATGTGCGACATTGCAGCGGGTGCCGGCGTGTGCGACAGTGTGGCGCGAAGGTTTGCCCGGAACCGTACGGGGCAAGTCACGCAGAACGTTCGACGCGGGCGGCGTGCACGGCGTCGCACTCGTCTCGCCTGTTCCGCCCGCCCTGTGCGGTAGTTTCCAGAAAACAGGGCATATCGCACCTAAACCTTGTCGACTTTCTGGGGCGTATCGTGCATGACCCGACATGAAGACGAGCCGACCCCTCAACTCAAATAAGAAAGTACAGGAACTGCTTGAGCCGAGGATGCGCATCCGAGTTCCTGGCAGTGTCTGAACTGTTCCGCGCCGTAGATGGCACGCCTGCCACTTGAGAAACTGGGCAAGGCAGGCATAGACAATGGCCCTCTGTAGGCACATGTGTCATCTCTCGATATTGATAATAGTCGATGCCGGAGCTGCGGTCAAGGTCACGAGGAGGTTCTGACGAAGAGCTACTCAGCTCCGGTGACGTCGACGCGGGGAGGGCGAGGACTGCGCACGGCGCATCCGCGACTCGGATGAGTTCCTGGCGGTGTCTGAACTGCTCCCCAGCGTTGACGAGACTGCACTGGGCTGGTCCGATAGTTTCCAAAAACCAGGGCATCACGCATCTGAACCTTCTCGATTTTCTGGGTCGTATCGTCTACCACCAGACAAGAAGAACGACGGGCTCCGTCATCTCCGGGGGGAATAAGGTGCAGGAGCCGCTTGAACCAGAATATCCTTACTCGTTTCTTCGACCCGGGATGCTTGTCCGAGTAGTTCCTAGCGGTGTCTGAACAGTTCCGCAAGGTCGAAGAGACTAAACAGGGCTTGGCGGGGTTCTCTGTATCGTGCAAAGTCTACGCTCCAGTATTATCGATCACCTCCTTCAACGGACGGATGCACGTCCGAGTTCCTGGCGGTGTCTGAACTGCTCCACAAGGTCGAGGAGACTAAACTGGGCTTGGCGCGGCTCTAGTTGTCGTGCGCAAGCTGCCCTCTGGTACTGTACTATTAATCACCTCCTTCAACGAGTGGATACTCATCCGAGTTCCTGGCGGTGTCTGAGCTGCTCCACATGGTCGAAGAGACCAAACTGGGCTTGGCGGGACTCTCTGTACAGTATCTTGCAAAATGTGTGCTCCAGTATTATCGATCACCTCCTTCAACGGGCGGATACCCATCCGAGTTCCTGGCGGTGTCTGACCTGTTCCCCAAGGTCGAGGAGACTAGACAGGGTTTTCTCGACGCCGCTCCGAGTACATGTGCGTCCCGAAAAGTCTATAGACTGCCACTTTCAGCCCAACCCAGGCGAAGTTGCCCCAAAGACACCCTCCCCACCAATTCCTGGCACGTCAAGTGACCACACTGACTTTCCTTGCTTGTTGCATCCTGTATGTTCCTGCGCGTGACCATCTAAACGCCCCCGCCCCCACCCAAAATTTATGTGGCAGTCCCACGACCTTCCGGACGCACTTGTACGGTACCACAAGGCATGACGGAGGGCATCCTTATTCTCGGGGAGGAGGTGCAGGCACTGCTTGAACTAGAATCTCCTGACTCGTTTCCTCGATAGCCGACACGGATGTTCATCGAGTTCCTGGCGGTGTCTGAACTGTCGGATCCGCATGGTCGACGAAACTGGGCTGGCTTAAGGAGGGGGTGGGGGGTGGGGGCTGAGGGGGCCTCCAGAATTACGCAAAATTGTACATCTGACAACACATCCCCTCCTTGAACGCTTTCCCGGCGGGCGTAACATGCGTCGTTTCCAAACGCCGTCCCCGGACCCACAACAGCATGGCAAGAACAAGAACTCCCTCACTCCCTGGCGATGTCGGATCTGTTCGTCAGAGTCGAGGAGACTAAACTGGGCAGGCCTGACGGGGCTCTGGGTATCTGAATGTGCCTCTGGGTAATTTCGAATCACCTCCTTCAATGCCTTTCCACCAACAGACAAACGCCGTCCCCGAAACGGCCACAGCATGGCAAGAACAAGAACTGTATGCATGCAACCAATGAGATGTGCTGTACTGTACTGGATGAATAGCCGGGATAAATTATGGCAGCCGGGAGATATGTAGGCCAGAATAAAATATGCGAGAGTTGAGATGAGGATCCGTTACTTATGCGTCTATTGCGGCCGCTGTCACGATCACGAGGCAACACGGCTGCTCTCGTCATCACCCTCGTCCTTTGCGGGTTTTGGTGTGCCGTCGTTGCTGCTAACGGCGGTCGCGAGCGACAGGCCCGAGGGGACGACACCGATGGGGGTCGCTGGCGTCGACTCGTCCCGATAACCTGTGCCTGCGGGCTTTGGCTTTTCGTCATTGCTTGGGAACGCGTCGGTCTCGGCCTCTGCCTCCGCCTCGGCGTCGTCCGTCTTTGTGGTCTCGGGGCTCGCGGCCGCGGGTGTCGGCGGCGCACCGGGACGGCGCATCGAGTACGCCTTGGTCCAGAGCGTCGACACGAGGCAGTAGATGAAGAAGCACATTGTAATGAGCCAGCACGGCTTGAACGAGTCGGCGAACGCGGCGAGCAGGGCGCGCTTGAGTGGCGAGTCGGGCATGCCGTGCAGCGCCTCGTAGCCCGCCGCGGACGTGGGGGCGCGGTAGTCGCCGCCAAACTCGGCGTTGACGTTTTGGAAGCGGCTGCGCAGGTTTGTGTTCAGGACGGCTGTGAGGAGCGAGACGCCGATGGATCCTGTCCATGTTAGTTTGTACCAGTTATTATAATTGTGGCGGCTGGGCTCACCTCCAAGTGATCGTGTGAGGAAATAGGCGGCGGTCGTGGCAGCGACTTCTTTCGGTGGCATCGCGGCCTGCAGGATGATGAGGGGTGTCTGCAGACTGAACCCGCAACCCAGGCCAGCGAGAACGGTGAGGCCGTACTGGCCCCCAAGCGAAATGTCCCAGTTGAGCAGGCCGTAGAGAAGGCCAAACGACAGGATGCCGAGGGCGTAGCCGCCCCACACGATGGGGCGGACAATACGCAGGCGTGTGTTCACCAGGCCTAGAACGTCAGCAGTGAAACACATAGCAGCGTGTAGACGCTTACCAGACACCATGACCGCCGCAGACACTAAGACCGCAAACGGAATGAGCTGGATACCGCTCTGCGTCGCGTTTGCGCCCCGCACACCCTGGAAGAACTGCGGGAGGAGAATATTGGATGGGATGAACGCGGCCGCCTGGATCGTCGAGGCCATCATGAAGAAGAGCGTCGTGCGCGTCTTGAACACGCGCTGGAAATTGTTAGTCCTGAATCAGATTTGTGGCAGTGACGTACCGGTGGGATGACAGCCTGGCGCTTGGTGTAAAAACAGTTGACAAGGGCCAGGCAGAACAGGACACCACCAACGACAATCGTCGCAATCGCCGACTTTTCGTCAAAGCCGTGGTCTGCAGCAAACGAAAAGCCCACAATGAGGAGCGCACCCGCAGCCATGAGCAGGAACCTAGGCTGTTAGTTTTGTTGTGCTGCCTGGAGGCATAAAATCACTCACAACCCGGCAAAATCAAAGGTCCGCCGCAGGTCGGCAAACGTGCTCGACTTGGGCTTGTTGAGGTTGAGCGTGAGCGCGAGCGCAATGAACGCTACCGCGCACGTCGGCAAGTTTATGTAAAAGCACCAGCGCCAACTAACATGTTGTGTCAGAGCTCCGCCCATGATCGGGCCGACTGCGGCAGCAATGCCCCAAGCCGCACCCATGATGCCTTGGTACGCAGCGCGCTTTTCCATGGGTGTAATGTCGGCTGCGGGGTTAGGAGCGTTCACGGGGGCAGTCTGGTCTGTTGTTCTGTTGTCTGTTGACTGTTGACACGTACAAATGACAATAGCGACGAGGGAGATGATCGAGCCTCCACCCAGGCCTTGGAAAGCTCGCGCAATGATGAGCCTATGGTCAGTTACTGGAGAGTGTGATATGGTCCGCAAGATCCGTGGAGTGCCCTACTCACATCTTCATGCTTGTGGCCGCACCGCAGACGGCACTAAAAACGGTAAAGCAGATAATCCTGCCGATCAGTACATGTCTCGGCTTGCGCCCTGGTTTACACTCACGCGCCGTAGAGCATCACCTTGCGCCCGATAATATCTGACACACGTCCGTTGGCGGGCGACAGCAGTGTCATGGCCAACTGGTATGCCTGGAAGGGTTAGCAAGACGGGGATAATGGGGGCTGGGGCCGTTCACATGCAAAGGCAAGGTGACATGAATCGGTAGGTACGCACAGTCACGACCCAGGAGTACTCGGACGGCGTGGCATCAAACCGCTCCGCAATAGTTGGCAGCGCCGTGGCGATAATCTACGCATCAGAAGGTGTGTTACATGTGTTAGGTTGATCTCAGCCGAAACGACGTACAGTCTGATCCAGGGCCGAGAGGAACATGACCAGGAGGAGACTGGGGATGACGAGGTAAAAGTTGTTGTGCGGAATCTCGATGGCTACGGGTGTGAGTACTGTCTGGACGTTCTGTTTGTGCCATTGTTGGACGCCAAGGCACGGGAAGAATGAAAGCAATGTTGGGGCGACATCCCGACGTCGCTCCACCCGCCTTTGCCCGGTATGCCACACTCCACCGCCGCTCCCAGCCCATTCTCACTAGTCTCGCAAGACCGCTCGGTCGCCAGTCCACCGTCGCATTGCAGGACATTGCCGGACCCCGAGCGACATGAATACAGTGCGGGCACGGCATCCCGAGGTCGCTCCACCTGCCATTGCCCGGTATGCCACACTGCTCCCATCGAACACCAAGCTGCCACAACGCCTTCCACCCTCAGCTCGCTCCAAAGACCCCCTCCCCCCCCCCCCCCATCCTCCCCCACACACCTCAACACCCTCCAACTCACCCTCAGCATGTCTCAACGTATGCCCCTTCTCCTTGTCCTTGGGACTGGCCGGGCGCGACTGCGACTCCATCGCACCCTTTTCCGGGTCGTTGAGCACTGGCGCCGACGCGGCCACGTGCGGCGGCACGTCTGTATCGTGATCCCGTCCCATTGCAGCGGCACGGTATACCGGAGAAGAGTCGTCGAGAGTGTCAAAGGTTTAAACGCCGTGAAAGGCTTCCTGGTGGGTAGTGGGCGGCCGAACTTTGGTACGGTGGAGGCTCGGCTAGGACGGTTGGCTCGCGATCGTGTCGCGTCCGTCGTCGTCGTCGTGGTCTTTATGTGCGGCAAGTACGACGCAGTTCCAAACAGAAGATCAGGAGCGAGCGAGCGAGCGACTGGAGCGACAACTGGCGACAGACAAGACGCTGAGTAAGAACAACGAGTCGAAAGGGGGCCGAGTCGGTGGACCGAAGATGCATCATGTGGGTGTTTTTGCCCGCTCGATGGGTTTTCCCTTTGGATGCCTCGGCTCGCTCGGTAACTGCTGCGTATATCCCGTGCTTGGCGGTCATGTCCGAGTGGCGGGTGCCTGCAATTAGTGGGTCACTTGCCCGCAGCATGGCTCGTTTCGAGCAGTTGTCGCCCGATCCCATTGACATTTGGGTTCTTTGGTTGCTTTGGGCGCGCTTGGCATGTCTAATGCGTCTTTTTATATCGGCCTCGGGCTCGACAAGCAGCTACCTCAGCTCGTGTCGAGCTGTATCAGATACGAGATATGATATCCGTGCTCCTCTGAATGGGTCGTTGGTGCGTTGGATGTTCCGAAGAACTGGAGCGTTTCGGACCTGGGACCTACCTCGGCGATCGGCCGAGTTTCCAGGGCCACACGCCGCAGGCCTTGGCGGACATGATCGGCGGATGAGTGGTGGCCTGATGGCACCATTCGGCGTGCGCCAACAACCGACTGCACGACCAGGCCATGAGTCCAGTGTACCACCGTCAACTGGTGTTCACGTCCACGCTGCGCTTGCTGATCGGCTTCGAGCTCGGACTAGCTTGCTCATCCTCGGAGGCGAGGATGCGTTGCGTTGGTCGTCTCCGAGGTGGTCGGTACTGTCGGACGTTGGCCTGGACCGCATTTCGTCGGTGTTGTCGGCCCAACCGCAGAGTGATCGCGCATGGAGGCGCTTCCTTTGCAGCACTCTTCTTCGGGTTACCTTCCTGTACTCTATGGCGTTGACAATGCTGCTCATGTTGCGGAACTGTGATCGCCACTCGTATCAGGCAATGCGGCCGAGAATGCCGCCGGGTCCCTTGCTGGCCTTGCGTGCGACTGAGAACAACCAGCACGTCAACAACACGCCCCCAATTCACGCGGGAACACCTTGCTGCACACACTCTCACCAACACAAGTGTACACTCCCACCAACACAAGTACTGAATCATTGCATCACTGTCTCTGCAGAGTCCCAATCATGCTACAAGGCGTAACCAGTGTATTCCGAGCCGGGGCGCACGGGGCGCTGCGGCGAAGAGGAAGAGTTGGTGGTGTTGAGGTGCTGGGTATCGGTCGTGTTGTTCCATGCGTTGTTGGTGGCGACGCCATAGTCCTGCAGTGGCGCCGCCGAGGGTGTAGTGCGGTGTACGGGGGAGTGGACAGGTGAGTATGCTGTTGCAGGCGAGGCTGCAAGCGGTGACGGCTGGTAGCGTCCGGGTGTCCCTGGGGTGCCGAGACCTGGTGTGGGCGACGAGCTCGTCTGCCGCCCTGGGCCTAGGCCAAACATGTCCGAGGAGCCCGTGTAGCGGTACCGCTCTCGGTCGCCCGCTTCCGAGCCGTCATAGGCCATGCCGGTACCGTATGAGGCGTAACTAGCGTTGGAGTAGTTGCTGTTGACAGAGTTGACAGCGCTGGGGTCGGCAGAGGCGCGTCCGGCGCCCATGCGTGGTGACGGCGACGCTTCGGGGAACGGAGTGGGACCCTGCGCGTAGGGGCTCGAGTTGCCGCCAAGAGGATCCATGCCTCCAAGTGGCGAAGAAATCCCCCCAATGCCGAGGCCGAGAGGCGATGGTCCGGTGGAGCGGACAGGCGAGTTCAGAAGCGAGCCGCGGCGACTCGTCGTCGGAGACGAGGAACCACGCGAGCCCACCGATCCGCGGCGGCTGCTGTTGTTGGTGTCGATCAGCAGGTTGCGTAAAGCAGGAGACGAAGTCCCCGACGTCGGTCGAGAACCCGCTCCGTCCTGGCTGGGTGGCTCATACAGCGCGGGCACGGGGAAGGCAAGCTGTGACTGCGGCGATCCGGCCAACGACGACTCGGTGTACGGCGCACTACCCTTGTCGAGTAATGGCCGCTGCTGGCTCTCGCTCGCCATGGGGCGAACCGGAGAGCCGTCCATCGAGCTCTGACGGACGCGCGACGGTGCACGCGAGGGTGGGTCGGGGAAACCATACAGCGAGAGCGGCGGTTCGGCAGCTTCAACGTCGCGGTGACGGCGGCGCTTCTTTCGGTGCTCGATACCCAACTTGTCCTTGAGGTCGCCGCCAACCCACTGTAGCTGTCAGACACTGTTTCCACTACTTGGCTTGGTCTAGACTCACTGCTTCGCGGATAATGTCCTTGTCGCGGTACATGTACGACTGGCGGAAGGCCATCGAGAGCCAGCGCGGTCCCAAGGCCAGGAAGCAGGTGATAACAATCGTCGCCCAACAGTTGACCGTCGGGTAGATGACCATGACGACCCCATAGTACGAGAGGTCGGCCATGAACGACCAGATGACAGTCCAGGCAAACACCAACAGCGTGGAGATCGGAGTGATGATCCATGGAATGATCGTCCAGTATCGCGTGTTGAGGCCCACGTAAAGGTTGGCAATCATGACGCCAGCGGCCGCCATGGTCGAGGACAGGTCGTAGAGGTTGTTAGTGTCTCGGCCAGTGTGGCTCCACGACGTGCCGTCACCGTAGACGAGGAACGGGATAAAGAAGAGGATGGCAGACTGGTACAGGCCGTCGGCCATGTATAACCAGAAGCGCGTGCGGGTGTAGTCGAGCCCCTTGATTCCACGCTTGTACAGCTGAGGGAACGCCATGGATGCGACCGCATTGGTATCTTGGTCAAACGCGCCGAGGATGCCGACGGGGAGAGAGGTAAAGATGAGGTTATACAGCAGCACAAACGTGTACTGGAAGAGGTAGGTGCCGTCAAAGCTGTTGAAGATGAGGAACCAGAACATGGCCACAGTCCAAATAACGTTCTTGTAGAAGAAGCTGCGAAGGTTAGCAAGGTATATTTGGCGGGGAGGGGGCAAACGTACTTTGCATGCAGGTCGGCAACGCGGACGTAGGACCACCGTCCATGGACGAGGAGGAGACGCGTAAGGAAACGGAACTGGCCAAACGCATAGTCGGCCGACATGGCGGCCTGCGAGCCTTCGAGGCCAAACAGACCGACACCAATGTTGGCCTCTTGGATCATGGCCACGTCGTTGGCACCGTCGCCAATCGCGAGCGTCATTGCGTTGCAGCCGTCCTTGACGAGCTTGACCGTCTGCGCCTTTTGGCTCGGGCTTACACGGCAGCAGATGACAGCTGCACACTGGGTGCCGAGCGAAAGGAAGAGCGGCTTGAGGTCCGGTTGAAGGGCGTAACGGAGACTCTCGCCGTCAATGACGACTGCAAACTCGGTATTGGCGTTCATGTCCGCGTGTTGGATCCGACTTGCGCCCTTGGTCGGTGGAGGACCGCAAACCGAGGCAATCTTGTTCAGACCTGCCTCAATCTGCGCGCGGGCGCCTTCGGCAGAATCCGCAGAGATGATCATGACCTCCATCTCGTTGGTGAGCAGGTTGCACGAGTAGCCAATCTCAATGGCCGTCTGAAGTTTGTCGCCTGTAAGAATCCAGAGCTTGATCCCTGCCCGATGCAACATGGCGATCGCATCAGGCACGCCCTCTTGCAGTTTGTCCTCGAGCGCGGTTGCACCAAGAATGAGCAGGTTGTGCTCGACCTCGGCCGCAACCTTGTCAATCTGTTCGTCGCGGTTCTCGGTCGCAGAGCTCGCCGCGTCGTATCGCTTCGACCAATCGGCAAACTCAGCCTCGCTCATCTCGCGGTACGCAATGCACAGCGTGCGGAGTCCACCGTTGGCAAACGCCTCGAGGTCCTTGAGGGTCGACTTTTTCAGCTCTTCGTCGTGGTCGGCCGCGAGGCGCTCGTAGATGACACTGTCGGCACCCTTGCAGTAGAGAATAATCTTGCCTTCCGGGCTTCGAACAATCACGCTCATGCGCTTTCGCGTGCTGTTGAACTCGAGCACGCGAAGCGGAGTCCAACGTTCGGGCTGGCCAAGAACCTCGATGTCGATCTTGTGCGTGTTTCGCGTGACGAACGGGAAGCCCACGTCACGCGCGGCAGCGACGAGCGCGGCCTCATCGGGACTCTCGGCCTTGTAGTCGAGCACGTATGGCTTGTCCTCTGGCTCGGGCTTGTCGGACAGCACAGAGTGGCAAACAGCAAGGGCGCGGAAAAAGGCAACAATGTGGGGGTGCATCGGGTCGTTCTTGTCGGCAAGCTTCTGGGCGAGGTCGGGTGCGATGAACGTGAGCTGCTCCTCTCGCAGGTACCGGTTGTTGAACGCGTCCTTCATCGTATCCACCATCGTTTCCTTGAACTCGATGAGCTCAACGGCCTGGTCTTCCATTGTGGTGCTCGTGTCCTTGCCCTCGCGCTTGGCTGCGCCCAGCATCGCCTCTGTAATGCCCTCGCCAAATGCCGTGCCCTGGATCGAGCACTTTTTGAACTCCATGACGTTCTGCGTGAGCGTACCCGTCTTATCCGAAAAGACGTATTCGATTTGTCCCAGGTCGTCCGAAATGTTCCACGTCTTGGGCACGCATGGCGTGTCGTCTGTACAGTCAGACAAAGGCACTGCGGATTCCTACTCACAAGGTGCGTAGTACATTTCAATATCCTGGTGGATAAAGTACGCCTGGATCGTCTTGACAATCTCGATGGTAATGTAGAGCGAGATGGGGACAATGTTCTGGAAGACGATCAGGCAAGAGACAAAGACGATGAGCGAGTCGAGGTAGATGTTTTGCGCGGCCTCTGCGCCAATCTCGTAATAAGTGGCGCTGGTGTTGTCCATCGACCGATAGTAACCGTGAAGGAGCGCCGCCGCGACACACAGCGCCATGAGGATGATAAAGTTCATAATAACGTTGAAGTTGGTCTCCTTTTCGATCTTGCTGCGCTTGGATGGCGTGTCGCCGCCGTTGAGCATGATCTTTGTGTCTGCGCCAGTGAAAACGACGAGGCCAATGACCCATTTGGTGTTGCGCAGCGTGCAGCCGCGGAGAAGGAGCTCGTTGATAGTGACGGGCTCAACCTTGAGGTCGTCGTGCTTGCCCTCGTTGGCCATGGAACGATACTTGAGAACGCCATTGTACGCATACAGGTTGGCGTGCGGAGGCTCAGAGTCGAGGAAGAAGTGCGAGTGCTCGAGGTCCTCCTCAGACTTGATCCCCGACGTTGCCGGCATGGCCTTGCGAACCTTGAGGTTGGTCTCACCGTCAAGGTTCTTGGTCTCGACAAAGCAAAGGCCGTCCCGATCGGACGTGGCCAGCACGACAATATCGGCGGGCACCTGCTCGTTGTCACGTAACAAGACGAGGTCGCCGACCTCAAGCTTCTTCCACAGTGTGCGCTCCCACTGTGCCGTGCCGGGGGCGCCTTGCGAGTAGTCAATCACGCCATTGGACATGGTACTTTGCGCAGACGAAGAGGTCGAAACGGCTCGAGGGCGGAACGGGAGATTCAAGGCGTCGAGCGATTCGGACTGGTGTCAATGTTGTTAAAGCAGCCAGCACTCACTGATGGCATCTCTTTCAGAGGAAAGGCTTGTCCAGGGGGTTGCAATGTCTTATCCGGGTGCGAGGCCAGGCGCTCCAGGTCCTGCGACTCCTTTGCTCGCTCCATGACAATCTGCTTGCCGGCTCTTGCCTCAGCCTCGCGCAGTTTGCGGACGCCCTTGGACGGCTTTTGTGGGTCTGACGTTAGCCATATGTTATCCTCGTAGCACTCACTGAGCCCAAGGTGGAACAGCCGCTCAAACCAGCTGCGTGGGTCGGTCGGTTGGTTGACATTCTTCCAGTTGCCCAGCTTTGTAGCTGCGCTCGTGTTGACCTCTTCGTCTATTTGCGCTCGGCGCCAGTCCTCGATAGCGTCCTTGATCGCGGTCATTCCCAGAATGGCGACGAGAGGCAGCATGGCAATCTCGGGCGTTGTCGCTCCAAAGATTGCAAAGAGCTGGAGAATGACGAGGAACAGAAAATAGATGTTGGCGACACGGTAGAATTGCTCAAACAGGTTGCGCGGGAGGAAGGTAACAAGCGTGTACTTTGACGTCTTGACCTTGTTACGCGCATAACGCATGGTCGGCTCTCCCTTCTTGTCGACCATATTGGTTGGCAGGGGCAGGTTGACGTAGACGGCTCGTCTTGGCATGGGCTTCTTCCCCTTGCCGCCCTCGACGACGGGTTCCACAGTAACAGTCGTGTCCGCGCGGGAGGATTGGAATGACTCTGAGGGTGGTGGTGCCGGCTCGCTGCCGCCGTCATCGCTCGCTATTGAGCGTAGCCCCCCTGGGCCAGACGTATCGGACGCGGTGCCGCTTGCTGCCCTGGCCTTCCGCCCACGACGCTTGAGCGTGGCAAAGATTCGTGACCGCCTTCTCCTTGTACGAACATCCTCGCTCCGGATCGACTCGGCAATCACAGAGTGGGCGGTGCGGGTCGTGCGGAGCCGCAGCGCGGGGTCGATCGCGTCCCGGTCGAACGGCTCCTCCTCTTCGTCCGTGTCGTACCAGTAAGAGCGTGGAGGGTTGAGCGGCGCGACTGACTGCGATGCCGAGGACGTGTAGGACAGGTCGGCGCCGGTACTGTAGCTGTAGCTGGGTGCCGTTGCGTCGCTGTAGCCACGGTCGCGGAGGTCTCGCTGGTCTTGAGGAGCGCCAATCTCGAGGGGATGTGTCATGTAGTTGGATGGCCCCGCGCCGCCAGTACCGTACTGATACTGTCCTCTGTCGGGGCCAGTTGCACCGAGGTGCTCCATGTCGTTGTTGTCGTTCATGGGGAACGACGTTGGCGAGGAGAAGGGGAAGGGAAGGTGACTCGTTGAACAGATGCAGATGGAAAGAAGACGGTAGCGGGGGTGGTGAACGGTGGTGACGCAGTGGTGTCAATGGAGGGTGGGTGTCGCCAAGGGGAGCGTGGACGCTGTCGTGTCCGAGCCGCGCCCGGCTTGGCAAGGAAGGTGGAAGGTGGTGTCGAGTTTACGTGAACGAAGATGCAGGCAATGGCAAGTGGTGGTGTCGGTGTCGATAGCGACAGGGAGCCGTGGCGCAGCCCGGCGGCCTGTTGGTGGGCAGGGGCAACGCAAGGAGGTCGAGTGTGGGGGCGCTGGTCCGTGTGTAACAATAAAGGGGTAGAAAGGGTGACCAAGTCGAGAATGTCGAGAGGGAGAAAGTGGGTATGGCAGTGGCCAAGATACGTGTCTCACGCAGCTGCTGCCTAGCCGCAGTCGACAGGAGAGATTGGCGGCGTCTGGCTGGTGGTTTGAGCTTGGCACTGCGCGTGTGGCTGTGTGCTCGCGGCGCGCGGTGGCGCCCGGCCCTACGCGTGTGCAACAATGGTCGTACCGGTTACACAACTAGCACAGCTGGCCGTGTATGCGTGTGCGTGCGTGCGCGTGGCTTACTAGCGTGCACAGAGAGGGAGAGAGAGAGGTGGACGAGGCAATGGCGTCGGCTGGTCGGTTCCCAGTTCGCGTCCGTTCCTTGCGCCGTTCGGAGTAAATCCAGTCTGGGTCGTCGTCGACACGTCCCAAAACGCGCGAGTCGCACTAGTCCGAGGTTGACGTCGTATCGCGCGGGCTCGAGAGTTGAGTGAGAGTAACACTTCTAATGTCTTGTGAATGAATGTACAAGAGTCCAAGAGCATCCGTGCGTGTCTGACCTTGATACCCCTCTGTGAGACTGGTCGCAGTCCACGTCGCAGAGGACGGACCGACCATTGCGCTGATTTCTGATCCCTCCCGCACACCCGTGTCCCATGTCCCATCTTTTGAACATTGTCAGGGAAAAATCACAAAATGCCAAAGGCCAAAGGCACACGCGCCCGCCACGAGCCAGAGCCTGCAGAGCCTGCAGAGCCTGCAGAGCCATGATAGGGACCAGCACAGCGACGCCTCGTCGCCCCCGCCAGCCCGTCCAAACCCGTACCTTACCTTTGGACACGGCCCTGCACACACTGCACGTCTTTGGCCCTGCACATTTTTATTTCGGGGCCCGCAACCTTGAATATCTTCTTCTTCGCTTCACGGACAGCCAACCCCCAACGGGAATGCGCCGAGGTGCCGGTAACGACCTACGTGGGTGCGGCACAGAACAGTGCAATCGTAAAGGCCGTGATGGGGTGCACAGCAAAAGGCTGCTTAACGCGCTTAAGACACAAGCTTTTTGCATTGGCAGGACATTTTGGTCAGGTACCGCAGTTCTCTCAATTTCAGGGCAACCATCTGGTTCAAGCTCCACGCGTCATGAAACCTCCAGGAACAATTCTCATGCTCGGACGCGTCGCCTCATTCCGCTCCTGCACGGCTGCTGCGCAACTGCCATGATTGCTCTCGGTATCATTCAGCTCCCGTCATTCATATCTTCCACCTTAACACATACTACTACTAAACAGCTGAACTCCTCGTCGCTCGCGTTCCCGGTCTAGCAACCATGTACCTCCGCTAGCCTTGGACCATGACTGGGTCACGGGTTGCACTGCCGGCTTCCCACGCCACCCGTGACTCGAAGACTCGTGCACAGCCACGCTATCTTCCGGCTCTGGCTGTGCAGTCACGGCTTCGACGTCTGCCAAGACCTGCTCCACGGCCTCCACCACTGTTTCTTCCGTTGGAACACCACTTGCTTCTAGCCCGCGCTCGCGCTGGAGCTTCGTGAGGAACTCGTAGAACGGCCGATTCGGCTTGTAGCCGTCGTAAGCGACGAGCTCGCGACCACCTTGTCCCGCAGAGTACACCGTCAGGTCGACCGCCTTTGACGCCTTGATGTCCACTGCAAGCCGTGCGCCCGTAACAGCCTTGGCGTTCTTCGGGCCGTTTTCTGGGAAGAGCGCGCGCCACCGGTCCTCGACCTTGTAGGCTTCGTCGGACCGGCCGGCCATCGCCAGGTTCACCATTAGACTGCCGACATGTGCGGCCTTTGCAGCCTGGCCGGCGTCGGCGGAAGTGTTGAACGCTGCGAGGGCAAGTTCGAGGTTGTCGGACTTGAGAAGCGCGGCGATGAGTGTGGAGGTGGTGGTCGCAGATGGCGGAATCCCACGCGTTGTCATGCTGCGATACAGCTGAACGATCGGGTCGAGGGTGGTGTGACGCACATTGGCGAGCATGGCGGACAGAACAAGGTCGTAGCCGCGCTGTGCCTCGATGTTAGACGGCAAGTCGTCCAGGAGAGACGTGGCCATGGCGCGATATTGCTCATTGCTCGAAGTCGCAAGAGGTATCAGGACGGCTTCAATGGCACGTGGGGGCATGGTTGGTCGGATACGTTGTGCCATTCGCACAGCAAGTGCTGCCGCGTCGGATCCAGTGCTGGCAAGTCCCTCTGCCAAGGCAATGACGAGGTCATCTGTGTCCTTGTCGCCGTCCCAGAGATAGTCCTTGATATGACGATCAAGAAGAATGAAGCGAGAAGCATTATTCCGGCCAGATATCGCACGGATAAAGGCAAGCGCGGCTCCACGGGGTACAGTCAGGCCGTCAGCCTGCAAATCGGCATAGAGGCGCGAGGCAAAGTGGAGATGGCGGCGCTTGAGCGAAGTGTCGAACAGTCTACGCCAAAGGGATGCCTCCTGTGTACGCCACCGGTGGTTGTCGGGCGCCTTGTTGGCACGGACCAGTGGGTAGAGCTTGAAGGCGATTGAGTACGCGTCGTCGGATGGTAGAATGGAGGTGACAAGGTAGAGGAGGCGCGCCAGGAGGGCTGACGAGAAGTGACGAGCCTTGTGGACGCCAACCATGGCCGAGGCAAGCTGCACAACAATACTGTTGCGCACGTCGCCTGCCTCTGTATCGTTCAGGCGCTGAATAGCCAGTCGCAAGAGAGGCTCGGCGTCACTGTCAAGACTGACGGAGCGTATGCAAAGGTTGAGCGCTGCCTCGAGGTCGGTGGGGCTGCTGTCGAGCTTCCGGAGCGCCCGCACGAGCTGAGTAGCGTCGCCGTTCGGGTCGGCGGCAAGGTCGTTGGCCACCTGGGCGGGTGTACGATGCCACTTGAGTACTCGGTCAAGTGCGTTCTGCATCGTCGCTGCCGGCTCCGTAGCACTACCAGCCAGCAACTCATTCACGAGTGCCTGTGCTGCCTCGCGCATTTCGGCGAGGCCACCGCTGTCGTCCTCAGATGCCGCTGCCCGCAATCGATCCAACGTGTCGCGAATGATATCATTGCGAATCTTGACGCCGCGCGCAAGGCACCACGCCGCGAGGCGAAGTGACGCCTTGTGCAGAGCAATGTCGGGCCCTCTGTACATGGCAACGATGCGAGACGCTCTCGACGCGATTCCCTGCCCTCCGCCGTGCTCGACCATCCTCTCGAGCTCTCTGTGAGCCTCCTGCACGTCATCGCGGTAGCGAAATGACATGAGGCTCAGCCACTCCTTCCGGACGTTGACAGAAACGGTTGCAAGCGAGTCGCGGCGCAGACGCAACAGGCCGGCCCATAGCCAGTCGAGAGTGGCATACGGCGCATCGTTTGGATTTCTTCGTTTCTCGAAATCTTCGAAGAAAGCTTCAAGAGCGCCCTCCATTGCCGAAGGGCCGAGTACCGCCGGGTCCATGTTGCACTGGGTCGCGAGCGCGAGCAGCTCACTCAACCGCTCCCACAGTGGAACCTCGGCCTTTCCCTCAAGTTGATGGGCAATGAGAGAGACAAATATGTCGTCCGGGATCGCGGGGCGAATCTCGGGGTGCAACGCTTGGTAGATGTCCCAGGACTCGTCTGCCGACGGCGAGCGCAGTGCGAGAGCGAGGATTTGCAGGTGCCTCAAGAACGGCTGCGAGTCGGGCGACCACGGCAGTGGTGGGGGGAGGGGGAGGTGTGGCGTCTTCATGTGCTGAAGTGCCTCGAGTGGGGGAATCGCTGGTATTGCTCGTGTGAATGGCGTTGGTCGGCAACAAGTGCACGAGAGCCATCGGGAGCAGCTAGGCCCCGATGGCGGTCGCGGCAGCACCGTGCGTACACAAGATGCTGAGGACGGCGCCAAGCGTGCACGATCAGTGGCGCGCACGAGGCGCGGGGCCACACGCCTCATCGTCGTCGCCAGACCTTTGGCCGACAGCGATAGTCGAGAGGCGATGGGAAGCAGATGGCAGCTGGTACACCAGGAGCACGACAGATGTAGGAGACGAGTGGGTTGCTGGGCAGTGTGAGTGACGAGATTGAGGAGAGATCTCACCTCTAATGGCTACCACACTCCGTAGGGATCATCCCCGTGGTGCAAAGTGGTGGCGCAGTGTGCTTGTCGTGACGACAGGTCGAGCGGCGAGCGGGTGTGGCTTATGGTGATGATATTTGGTGGTGGTTGTGACCTTGATCACATGCACCCATGGACCCAAACCCATCTGTGCATGCCTGCACTACTACGACATTTTCAGAAATGGTGACCGACTGGCGCGACTGGTTGGTACTTTTCATGAAAAGGCGCGCCAAATTGACAAAATGCCACAGCACGCCTTTTCGGGTGGCAAATCGTTCCTCTCAACCTCGGCACTCGGCCATGTTGCATTGGCGGTTGTTGAAAGTGCCACAATCACCATCACCATGAGCAAGAGTGCAATCGCCTTCCTTCCTTCACTTCCCTCCTTCCCTCGCTTGTGCAAGATGCGGTCGCCTTCCTTCCTTGCTTGTCTCCTGCATTCCCTAACTCATCGTCGTCCTATTTCTCATTCTCTCTTTCACTCTTTCTCCATCACTCTTCTCACTCACTCTCGCTCATTCCTCCCTCCATCCATTGCCATCCTTCTTCTCTCTCCTTCACTCTTCCCTCCCTTCGACCCAAACCTTTACTCTCCCATTTCCCCAATTCCGTCGTCTTCCCGATCGACCACAGACGTACCCAGTCTGCCACCTTCCTCGATACTGATCTCCGACTCTGCTCCTTCCTCATCCCATAAATCTCCTCGTCATCTTCGGAGCCACGCCTGCGCAGCTGCCAACAATGTCGCGACCACTCCTTCGCAGTTACCCCAAGCGTTGTGAGCAGCAGGACCCTTTCAATCCGCCCCCCGGAACGCCGAAGAGGGGACACAACCCCCACCCTTCCCTCGGAACCCCGATGGTGTTTCAGGTCAACATGATGGGCATGACCCCTACCCGCGGCGGGCATGGCTTTATGGAAGCGCCCATGCACTCCTCGTCGATGATGGATCTGCCCCAGAACCGCTTTCAGGAGGTCAACGAAGTAAGTACATACAGTGGAAAGTCAGGGAGGACGAAGAACAAAGGACAAAGGAAGATGTAGTCGACTGCGGAGGAAGGTGGGATGGTTGCATGGACGGTAACACTGACTTCAGGAATACTCTGAGGAGGAGAACGGTCAAGAGTACTACCCGGTCCCCGTTCGTACCAACCCACACGCACACCGCAGCAACGCCTTCGGCGGTCACTCTCACCGCGCTCCCCAGCAAGACTTTGGCGGCATGGGCGCTGAGCCCAAGAACTCCATGGGCATCAAGTTACTTCCCGCTCCTCAGGCCCAGTGTCCCGTTGGTGTCCGCAACGCAGCTCGCCCTTCCCCCCTGCCCCAGACCTCCCGTGACACCCGTGACCAGTCCGCCCAACCCACTCGCGTCCAACCCGCTGGCTCCTTCCCCCAGTCGCCCCAGTCTCTGGAGATGACATCCCCCAGCCTCGGAAAGCAAATGCCCGGCCACACATCCCACTCCAAGAAGCAGGCCATGTCTGGTTCTGGTCAACCGCGAGCGCAGGCCATGCGCAAGCAGGTGGGCCCCAGCGTTCGCCAGACGCCCCAGTCTTTCGATGCCAAGCACTCCAACCAGCAAGCAAACTTTCATCGTCAATCGCCGACGGAGCGCCCGATGACGGAGGGGTGTCGTCAGAACGCGGCCCCGAATCACCCCCTGTCGCAGATGGATGACTCGCAGGATGTTGGCTCGGACGACGAGGTAGGACGTACACACCATGCTGCCCTAACGAAGCAGGAGAACGAGGCACCTTCGAACTCGTGGGACGTGTGCGACGACTCGGAAGATGCCGAGTTTGACCATTTCCAGGGCGGTCCCCCCACAAACTACACCAACAACCCGGCCGGCTTCGAGGGCAACACCGGCGTCTACAACACCGGGGGTGCCGGCTCTAACGACAACATGTTCAACAACGGGGCTTTCCCTCAGGACGCCGCGGAGTACGACTCAAACCGCGTCCCAGCTCGCCACCCTCAGAACCACACGATGAGCGGCACCCACAGCAGCGAGCACCCACCCCAACGTCAGCGCGCCAGCCAGCCTCCGGTCCGCACGCAGACCCGCCCCCGCAGTCACACGCCCAGCCGTCTGCAAGGCCCCACCCAGGAGCCTTCTCATGTCAACAACGACCAGAATTCAATGCCTCCAGCTTTCAAGAACCCTTCAGTGACTCCCCCGCACAACGACACCGGCTACCCCACTGTCGACCCCTCAGCGGACGAAACCACGTCGGTCACCTCGCATTCAACTGCCAACAAACCGGCCACGGCTCCATCGACGAAGCGCAAGGCCGAAGACCAGCCCCGTGAGGAGACGTTTGCAGAGCTCCTGGCCGAAACTGGTGGTGGTCTGCCTGTGACTCCATCCACCACCGCCAGTGGACAGAACGCCAACGACAAGAAGGTTGGTTCATATCTCCATCACTCCACTAACCAACCTAGGCTCTCTTCCTCAGTCCGACACTCCAGGACCCGATGAGCCCTATCCGCAACCTCTCACTCGGCGCTCTATGGTCCAAGGCGCAGGAGGAGACTCGCGACAAGGAACACCCCGGGACTCAAGTCTGGAAGCCGACTATGGACAGTGGGTAGCACATCGTCAACGTGTCTTACCCCACAGGCGTGATCACCGACGAGCTGAGCGCCATGAATGACTTCATCAAGCAGACTATCGCCAGTGAGGAACCAACAGGAAATGGGAGCACACCTAACGCAGCAGGCTACAACAAACTGAAGACTACATGCATTGAGGTCCTCGAGTCGAAGCAGCGTCTCACCGAACGCCGCAACAACCACCGCGAGAAGGTCCGGGCGCGTAGCACGGACGTCGCCCATCCCGCCAAGCGTATCCGTCAGCACTGAAGAAGAGCACAAGTACAAGAAGAAGGGTAGTTGGAGCGAGGTCGATACTATGAGAGAGTGAGAGCAGCGTCAGCGAGTTGTACATACATTGCGTGAGCACCACTGTGTAGAGAAGAAATGCCACTATCATGCCCATGTGCTTCGTCTCGCATCAGGGTTTTGAGTTTGCCACATGTGGAGTTCACGTGGCAAAGACCCTGAGATGAAAAGCGGTGTGTTTCGGCGACTTTGTCGTTAGTTGCTCGCTCTGTCTGTCCCTCGCTCTGTTGCTCGTCTGCTCTCGGCGGCGGCGGCGTCGGGCGGCGCGTTCCTGAAGCATGCGTCCATGGCATGGCCACCCACTGCTGCGTACCCTACTGCGTTTGCGTTTAGACAGACAAAGAGTTCTCTCATACTCACCACTCCACTCGCAAATCTCGACCTCCTTCTTCGCCGTGCTCGTCTTTTATCCTCAACGCATAGCATAGCGTACATTCCCCGTCCCTCGTATCCTCTCTGCGCCCTCTATCTCTCTTCTGTGCAGTATTCCTGCTCCTCCACACATCTTCCCCCGCTCTGCGCACCTCCCCCTCCACCCATGACTCACCAGTAAAGCGGAGGTGTGATGTCGCCGCCCGGGGCCACTTCGCCGACGCCGTCCCTCGCGTCGCTCGCGTCGAGCAGCGGCTCCCGGCCCGCCGTATCCATCGCCCTACCCGGAGCTGCCTCCAAGCCCAAGCCGCAAAAGACGCTGCCCGCGCCATTAGCCCTCGACGGATCAGTGTCGGCGGGAGGCATCCGTATCCAGCCGCCGAGCACGCACGCTCTCCCTGCGCGCCCCGCGCAGCTCCCGCCTCCCCCTCTCGGTCACCCGGCGTTCAGTGCGCGTGCGCGGTCGAGTGCCGGGCCGTCGCGCGGGGAGCGCGGCAGGGACCGCGATGGAGATAGAGATAGAGATAGGACTGATCGCGACCGGCACCTCGATAGAGACCGACACTCGGACCGCGGGCGGCGCGACCGGCCACCACTGCGCTCGCCCACACCAGACCGGTGGCGGGCACGCAGCCGCTCGCGGTCGCGCGAGCGCGAACCGGAACGCGAGGTCGGTGAGATTGTCCAGGACCATGGACCAAGCCACTCGCGTGATCGCGACCGCGACCGTGATCGTGACCGTGACGCGCGAGGCCGTGATCGCGATCGCGATCGCGACAGGCGTATGAGCTGGGACCGACGCGGGGACCGATGGGACGACCGCGACCGACGCGATGACCGAGACCGAGACCGAGACCGAGACCGAGACCGAGACCGAGACCGAGACCGAGACCGGCGCGACCCACACCCCCGCGACCGCGACGCGTACGACAGCCGCAACATGCGCGATCGCGACCGTGGCCGTGACCGCGACCGCCGCGACCGCGACCGGCATTCGCCAGACAGGCGATGGCGTCGGGACAGCGCATCGCTATCGCTGTCGCCGCACAAGAGTCCCGTACGCCTGCCGAGTCCCGAGAAGGACCGCGACAGACGTGCAAACGGCCATGCGTCGCACGCGAGCCGTGGCAAGGACATTCGCGATGGCCGCGATGCACCTCCACCGCCAGCTACGCCGTCTGTAGCCTCAGCTCCTGCTGCACAGCCGCCGCCGCCAGCACCGCCAGCACCTGTTACCGCACCCCCACCACCGCCCCCTCGCCCACCATCACCCCTGCCTCCTCCTCCACCAGGCGACGAGCCGCCGCCCCCTCCACCAGACGACCCTCCACCCCCTCCGGCGTCACCACCCCCGCCACCTCCACCAGGCATGCCCGAGTCGGCCGGCCCGTCGCGCGCGCCTTCACCCCCGCCACGGAGCGCGCCGCCTGTCCACCTGTCGCGATGGCCAGACGTCATGGGATTCAAGAAGGCGCCCTCTGGCCCGGCAGCGTGGAGGTCGCCAGCCGGAGGTGCTCTGCCACCATCTATGCCGCCGTTCCCTCCGACTGGCCCAAGAGCAGAGAGACTCGCGCATGGTGCAGGCTCGGCGTCTGCGCCTCTCCCACCCCCGGGACCCCCCTCTGGACCGAGGTCGGCACCGGCATTTGCGTCGGCGCCTCGTCCCTGGGGTCCCCCGGGGCAGCCTCCCAACGGGGGACCACCACCACCCCCAGTTCAAGCCCCATGGAAGGAACCCGCCTGCTTCCACCGCCGGCCTGGCAATGGGTCGTGGGTGCGCACCAAGGACCCAGCGGGTGGGGACAAGCCCGTCAAGCGCTTCGACGGAGAGTTGAGCGGCACTGTCGTCGAGGTGTCGGACCCCCGCTTGAAACTGCAGGCCGAGCCCCGCGAGGCGCGCGAGAAGCGCGAGCGTGCCAAGAGGGGCATGCGTCCGAGATCAGAGTTCTACGAGCTCAAGTATGAGGTGCGTAGCCACAGTGGCGCCGTTTGTTGACGTGTTTCTAGTGGGACGAAAACTCGCCTGGTCCCAAACCGCCTCCGCCACCCACAGCCGTGTGCCTCACGGGCCTGAGCCCACTCACGACGACGGACCAGATTACAAAGTTCCTGCGGCCGCACGGACGAATCAAGCAGATTGACGCCAAGATGGACCTCAAGTCGGGCATGATGCTCGGGATCTGCTGGGTGGACTTTTCTGGGCCCGCATTCGGCAACGCGAGCGCGCACGAGGTCGCGCGCGAGGTGGTGCGCAAGTGCACGGGCCAACGCGTGGGACTGAGTGGAGGCGAACGCGTCAAGATTGTCCTCGACGGCGACGGGTCGCGTACGACGAAGGCCGTCAAGGACGAGATGGACCGGCGGTACAAGCCAAAACCTAAATTAAGCGTCGTGCCGCCGGGTGCTGCAGCGGGCCCCCAGAGTGGAATGAAGGGCTCGGCGCCGCCAGCGTCGGCACCTGCACCGTCGCCCCAGCCACCGTCGGCCATGACGCCGACGCCCATTGCGGCGACTGGTTCGCGATATCGGCCCCCTCCGCGTGGGCCACGGTTCGACACGCACGGACGAAACTTTGCGTCGCTCAACCGCTCCCTCCCTGTCAACGGGTTCCAGCCATTAGGTCCAGGACCGCGGCGAGGCGGAGCGCTTGGCCTTGGCCCCCGACAGGGGTTAGGCTTCAGCCGTGCGTTCCACGGCCCGGGCATCCAAGACTTTTCGCGCGCATTCAACGAGCCCGCGTACGGACACGACCTGCGCTCGCCGCTGCAGCGTCGGTGGGAGGTGGCGTCGCCAAACGTGAGCTCGAGCTCGCGGTCGAGGTCGCGCTCGCGTTCCCGGTCACGATCACGTTCGCGCTCGCGGAGCCGGAGCTTGAGTCGGAGCCGCTCAGACTCGGATTCCGACGACGACCACCACTCTCACGCGACACCGACGTACGGGCGTGCCGGCCGGGGACGGGCGCGTGGCGCTGCTCGGGCTGCTGCCGACCAGAAGGCGGCGGACGAATCGGCCGAGCAGCGCGTCAAGGCTGCCCTCGCCGCCAACGGCCACGCGTACGTGTCCATCGACGGCAAGACGCTACCGCACGGTCGCGTGCGTGAAGAGCACCTGCTCGACCACTTCCGCGCGTTCAAGCCCAGCAACGTGCTGCACGCGCGCGCGGGGTGGTATGTGCTCTTTACCGATGCGGGGACGGCGCACCGCGCGGCCATCCTGCTCAACAAGAGCGCGTGCATGGGATACAACCTCGCGCTCGAGGTCAAGGCGGCAAAGTCGGGCGAGAGCGCGCCTGCGCAGCCGGTCAAGGCTGACTGGCGCATGCTCACCATCACCAAGAAGCGACCTACGGCCCCAGTGCGGCGCGCGACACTCACGAGCCCGAAGCGCAAGCGGCGCGGGAGGAGTGTCGAGTATACCAGCAGCGAGAGCGACGATGACGAGCCGGCGGTGCGCCCGAGGCCTGTCGTGCACAAGGAGGACAGGGAGGCCAGGACAGAGCCTGTCAAGGATGAGCCCAAGGTGGACGACGCCGAGCCCGTGGCGGAACCGGGATCGGAGCCGATGGATATTGACGAGGATGACGACGAAGAGGCCGTGCCCCTATCTGCGATCGTGGCCAAGCCCAAGGCGTCCAAGAAGCGCCCCGCCAAGACCAAGGAAAAGGAGCCCAAGAAGAAGGCAAAGGTCGAAGCCGACGTCGAGGTCGAGGTGTCTGTGCCCGCGCCGCCCGAACCGGCCGTGGCCGAGATTACGGTCGAGCCCGAACCCCCCGTACCGGCACCCAAGCCCAAGCCGAAGAAGAAGCCCAAGCCGTCGGCGCTGGCCAAGCTCGCCGCGACGGGCGCGGTCGTGGACGACGAGGACGCATTCTGGCTCTCGCAGGCCCTGGCGTGCGCGGACGGCGCGCCCGAGCCAGAGGGACTATCGGACGGCGAGCCCGAGCTGGACGACACGCACCCGCTATACCACACGTCGGGCGCGTGGCGCGCCGAGGGCTGGAAGAAGATCCCCGGCATGAAGAAGTCCGCATACCTGCCCCAACGCAACCGCGCAGCCGCGATTGCCGAGGAGGCATCGTCCGCGCCCGGCGGCGTCGCCACGGGCCGCACGGCGCGCATCGCCGGCCGCCGGATGGCCCTCGACATGGAAGTCCACCGCAAAGCCGCGGGCCCGACCGCCGTCGCCGCCGCCGAATCCGACCTGTTTGCCTTCAACCAGCTGCGGATCCGCAAAAAGGCCCTCCGCTTCGCACGCTCCGCCATCGAGGGCTACGGCCTCTATGCCATGGAGACGATCCAGCCCGGCGAAATGGTCTGCGAGTACGTCGGCGAGCTCTGCCGCTCGGCCGTCGCCGAGATTCGCGAAAAGCGATACACAAAGCAAGGTATCGGGTCGAGCTATCTCTTCCGCATCGACGGCGACGTCGTCTGTGACGCCACCTTCCGCGGGAGTGTCTCGCGCCTCATCAACCATAGCTGCGACCCCAGCGCCAGCGCAAAGATTATCAGCATCAACGGGCAGAGCAAGATTGTCATTTACGCAAAGCGGATGCTGCATCCGGGAGAGGAGGTGAGTGCGACGGCGCGCGCGCGACGGCGCCGCAGGCGCTGGAGCGCTGGAGTCTGCAGTGTATCCAGGCGAGAAGAAGAGGCCTGTGCCACCCTGGACCTGTCGTCCACGCCGGCACCGACCATGACATACTCGTCTGCCATCCCCGTCTCCACCCACCCAACCTCCTCC
Organism: Pascua sp. PH4015B; assembly: GCA_025502685.1. Classification (NCBI taxonomy): domain Eukaryota; kingdom Fungi; phylum Basidiomycota; class Tremellomycetes; order Trichosporonales; family Trichosporonaceae; genus Pascua; species Pascua sp. PH4015B. The sequence continues at coordinate 282,078 of JAMFRD010000014.1, forward strand.
CGGCTAACATCAGATCCTGTACGACTACAAGTTCCCGCTCGAGAGCGACCCGGCCCTCCGCGTCCCCTGTCTGTGTGGCGCGGCCACGTGCCGCGGATATCTCAACTAGTGCAGCCGCGTTTATGCTCGTTCAGACTCGGTTACAGGGTGCGGGGTACAGGGTACAGGTTGGCGACAGATGGGTGACAGACAGTCGGAGTTGGGAGGTGGGAGGTGGCAGTTGCGGTTACGGTTACATCCATGGCCTCAGTACATTGTTGTGTTTGGTTGGCAGCATGCATGTGTGCAGTGTGCGTAGCTGCGGGGTGATGGGCTGGGCTGCAGGCGGAGAGGGGTGTGGGGTGATGGGCGGGCGGGGTCGTGGATGGTGTCCAGGCTGTGGCAACGGTGTCGATTGTCGACGGCGCCATGACCATGTCGTTAGATAGCCCCAGGTGGCAATGGCCAGCCTGTGGCCAGTCTGTCAATTCACTAGCCGTAACCCACGCCCTCAGAGCCCGAGATCGACATGGCACGTCTCATCCACTCGGCTCCGTCTTGCACGCAGCACGGCAGTGTCAATGATGCATTTCTAGTCCCAGCCGAGGCCGGCTCTACCACCTCTACTCAACTACGCAACTAATCCCTTCCCCCTCCTCTTCTCCCTTCCCCTCGCACCCTTCTGCCCCCTCTTCTCCTCCTCCTACCCCTCCTCTCCTCCCCCCCACCTCCTCTCTCCCCCTCCCCCTCTCCACCTACAACATCCCCTCCACACCCAGCGCCACCAGCACACGCGCAAGCACGCTCACCCTGCGCTCTGGGTCCGCCCACGTCTCGGGCCCGACGTCGTGCGCGTGGGCGCGCAGCTGGGCGAGCTCGTCGGCGAGCGCGGCGCGGAGGCTCGGACTGCGCGTCGCGACCACGAGGGAGAGCTCGGTGTCCAGGTCCAGACTCCGGGTCGAGAGATTGGAGGAGCCCAGGAAGGTTAGGATGGGCGGGGAGGAGGGGGGGGAGACCCACATGCCTGGTGTTAGTGGGGTGGTGGGTGTGGCGGTGTGTGTGGGGTGGGGTTCGGATGGGGGTGGGGAGGGGTAGGGTCGGGGGTGGAAAGGGGGGCAGGAGCCAGGGAGTGGAGGGGAGGGGGTACGTGGTCGCGGTGGTGGGTGATATTGTGGCGTTGGGCGTGGGTGCTTCTGCCAGCTGCCAGCTCGGCGTGCTGGCTTCTGACCTTCCCTCGAGGCCGCCATATCTCATTGCCCGTGCTTGCGCCTCGTCCTGGCCCCATACACCCATGTCCCTTTTCCAGCAACCTGGTGCCCAGCTCTCCCTTCATGTCCTCTGCCCACTCTCACCCCGCTCCTTCGCCGCGGTCCCCGCCTGGGGTCGCACTCACCTTTAGCATGGTATGTCCACCCTTCGCGCTCCCACTCCTGCAGCCGCACGCCCTCGCCCGTCGCTGGATCCCACACGCGCCCGTGCTTTTCGACATCGGCGTAGAACCGCTTCTCGAGCAGCGTGTACCCTTCGGGAATGAGCCCGCTGAATCCCTTCGACTTGAAAAAGCCGTTGGCCTGCGGCGAAGCCGCAATCACGCGCACGGGTGCGGGCGACTCGACCACTGCGCGCTTATAGGCCTTGTACAGCCCAAAGTAGCCGGATGTGAGGTCGACCTCGACGGGAACGGGCGTACCGCTTGCTTCACCCGTGCCGCTCCCTGCGCTCGCGGCGCTCGCACGCACCGCATCCCACACGGCCCCCAACGCGCGCTCCTCCTCGCGGATCCCCAGGACGCCCGCCTGGACGACGGGCCAGAACCACGTATCTGCGCCTGCGGCGTGGGCGTCGCGCGCGCGGACGCCGTTGGATGCCCGCCACGCCTGCTGGAACGCGCTGAGCGTCGCGCACGCGTGTGGCGCCCAGCCGCGCGGCGGGAGGGAGCGCTCACGCCAGAGAAGGGCGGGGCCGGTGAGTCCTGGCGAGGATGGTGAGGATGATGGTGACGCGGTGCCCGACTCTTTCTTGCCAGCAATGGTGTCCAGAAGCACGTCGCCCGCGGCCAACGTGCCGCGTACCCTTGGGACGAGCTTGTACGAGTAGTCCGAGATCAGCCGCGTGAGCGACGAGAGGTACGAGAGGAGAGATGGGTGCGACGCAATGTGCACGTAGCGGTCTTGGCGGTTTGTAAAGTACGACGAGGCGAGGTTGGCGCTGCATGTCAGCAGAAGCGGACGGCGGGAGGCAAGAGATTAGGCCAGGTGCAGGGTTCAACTCATTCGTGGGAAGCGTTCGTTGTAAATGAGGGGCAGTTTGGGGGTGTAGGACGGCCGTTGAGGACGACGTCCCATCGGGTGGCACGAGATGGATGCCGCACACAAGTCGTATGCAAGCAGGCCAGGAGGGCTGATGAACACTTCACCAGATGGACAGTCACCCTGTCACACCATTGCACATAACGTGTAGCTACGCGGTGTGCAAGGCTTATGTCTCGTCAAAAGACGACCAGCAGCGGACCCGCCACGCCGATACCATCACGCGTAGACAGGTCGCAACACGACACGAGTAACACCAACCGTTCTTCAGCCGTTCCTCAGATCACTGAAGCCCACACACCGCCAGGGATACCAGCCCGCGATACCCGAACACCGGTCCACACACATCCCCACCACCACCACCAAACGGCACACCGAATCGCAAGACCAAACATACACACAACACCAACAACACCAAACGCGCTACTCACCCAGTCAAGACCACATCATCGTCCACGGCGTAATACTTGGCATGCCACGTGCCCCACCCCTCATTGAACCGGGGCGGCACGATGCGCTCCGCGAGTCCCCTCAACTTGGGCGTGCGGTAGAGCCAGACGTCGACGCGGTCCCCAAACCGCTCGATGAGCGGGAGGAGCATGTGTGCCGTGCTGGCGGGGCCTGGGCCGCGGGTCGGGCGCGTCGAGCGGTTGTAGTCGAGCACGAATGTCGCGCGAAGGGCGGGGTTGGATGCCAGCGCGGTGCTGATTGCGTCCACCTGGAGTTTGGACGGTGTCAATGGATCGTGAGGGTTAGGGGAGGTGCATGTGGTTGAGATTGTGCGAGCAGGAACGTGAGTAGAGACAGGAGTGTCCATAGGTCGAGGTCATGATGCCATCGAGGTTGGAGATCGGGATTGAAAGGAGGTGAGTGACAGAAGGTTGAAGGCCAGAAACAGTCAAAGTCTCCGTCAGCCCAGCCCCCAGCATGTAGACAGTACGCACGAGCGACTCCTCCTCGATGCCGATATACAACGAGCTAATGAGGATCCTCTTGCGCGCGCGCCCGATCATGTCGAGCAGGCGCTCATGGAACGCCGTGGGGGTCGGGATGATCTCGACGTTGTCGCCATGGATGCCGAAGCACGGCTGCGAGGACGAGAGCGTCGCTGCGAGTGGGGCAAATGCCGGCGGGAGGGCGGCGGCGAGCGCCTCGGCGGCCGCCCCCGTGGCAGTGGAGAACGGTCGGGGACGGGGACGCGACCCAGTCGAGCGCAAGATGGGGGACGTCGAGAGCTGGCGCCGAGCCACCCCAGAGCTCGGCGAAACACCAGCGGCCGACACGGCGCGCGCGCACTCCAGACCGCGCCGCGCATGACGTACACGCCCAGCGGCGGCGGCGAGGCGGGACGGGCCCGCGAGCGACATGGTAGTGTAGGTGACGGGGTGATGTACAACGTCCCAACCGTCGAGTTTCGGTGACGGACTTTTTCGGCCTGCCGATCCGAACACACATAGAGTCAGGCACGTCACCGGTGCCCTCACGGCCGAGTTTTGAAATCAAGCCACCGCCGACTCCGACTTTATCTCGAGCACTGCCAGTCGCCGTTTCTCTTCGCGTTTTCTCCTCTCCTCACTCTCTCACTCCCCTCTCACACGTACCTTGCAAAAATGGCCTCGACTCTCGCACGCACCTCGCTCAAGATCGGTATGATCCCCGCCGACGGCGTCGGCAAGGAGGTCCTGCCGGCCGCTCAGCGCGTCATCGAGGCCCTCGGCAGCGCCATCCCCAAGCCCACGTTTGTGCCCCTCCTCGCGGGCTGGGAGGAGTTTAACCGCAACGGCAAGGCGCTCCCGGACGAGACTGTGCGGTGAGTACGCGGTGACGAGCGGAGCGAGTCGTGAGCGGATCGTGGCTTGCATCGCGGCTGTGGTTAATGTGGGCTTGGTTTGGTTGGGCGAGACTGCGCCGAGGAGCAGAGTCGAGAGTTGGCGCGACTGCTGTGGCCGGAGGGCTCAAGGAGACTGTCGACTGAGTTTGATGTCTCGACGTTGTCGTGTGGGGTCACTGCAATGCTGCCCCGGCATTGTCGTCCTGCACGACCACTCTTATTCTCTCATTCACTCGGTGCTCGCTGGCATGCTCCCATGCCCAACTCGAGTACCAAGCCAGTCCCATCTCGTCCCAGCAATGGAATGTAACCTGTCCCCGGCCTATTCCACCCCTCTCCCTGGCTCTCTGACTACCCTCCACCCGCCTATCCCATTGCCCGCCCGCTAACGCTAACCCCAGCGTCCTCAAGGAGGAGTGCGACGCGGCCATGTTCGGCTCGGTCCAGTCGCCCTCGCACAAGGTCGCCGGCTACTCGTCGCCCATTGTCGCTCTCCGCAAGCACCTCGACCTGTACGCCAACATCCGCCCCGTGTCGAGCGTCCCGGGCACTGCTGGACCGAACGTCAACATGGTCATTGTTCGCGAGAACACCGAGTGCCTTGTGAGTGAGCGGAGGGAGGCTGCGGCTGCAGGAGTGTCTGTGGAGTGTGGTGAATTCTAGAGTCGAGGCTGTCTGGAATAGAATGGAGTGGAGAGTGTGCAAGGGTGTCTATTTGGCAAGGCCGGGAGGAAGAGTGTTTGTTGGCCGTAACAGGCGAGACGAGGCGACGAGAACGACGGGACGCTGGGATGAGATGGGAGTGTGACAGAGCTGCTGCCATGCGAGAGGGGGGAGGGAGAGAAACCGTCGCTGCCTAGCCAGCAAGGGCTGCTCAAACGACGGACGGCGGCACCACTGCGTCATGATTCACGGGGCCATGGTCCATGAAAACTGCAGTAATGGTTACACGATGGGGACGGGAAGGACCTGCGATTGTGAGCGGTGGCATATACCACTGCTGCCTCTGTGTCCGGTCTATCCCAACCCTCTACCCCATCCTCGAAGCACGGAACTCTACAGTGAACGCATCTTCTCCTACCTTATTCTGCACCACTCCCTTCAGCGGACCCAGTGCACTCTCCTGCACCCAAGCTAACCACCAGTACATCAAGAAGGAGGAGATCCACGAAAACGCCGACGGCTCCAAGACGGCCTTTGCCACGCGCCAAATCACCTCGCGCGCCTCGGAACGTATCGGCCGCATGGCCTTTGAGCTCGCCCTCCGCCGCGGCGCCGAGCGCGCCGCCCCCGGTGCCCCCGCCACGTTCTGGAAGGGCAACCCCAAGGTGACGATTGTGCACAAGTCCAACGTGCTCTCGGTCACCGACGGCCTCTTCCGCGAGACGGTCCGCGCCGTCAAGGAGAACTCGGGCGGCAGGTACGACGGTGTCGACATGGAGGAGCAGCTGGTCGACTCTATGGTTTACCGCATGTTCCGCGAGCCTGAGTAAGTCAGACGAGCTGCCGAAGCCAGCGAGGCGGGAGTGCGCTCATGGGGCCATGGGGGCAGTAGGCAAAGGGGGAGGGCAACGGCCACGCTGCACTGTCCGCCTGGGTTAAGTGTCAGTCGTCACTGTGGCAGTGCCACCGGCCGACCGAGGCTAGCTGCCATTACCCCGCCCCTCACATATTCTTCTGTTCCCCCCTGTGACCCCAATCCTCCCTTCGACTTTCATGTCCCCCACGTCCCCCACTAACACGCAGGATCTTCGACGTCGCCGTCGCCCCCAACCTGTACGGCGACATCATCTCGGACGGCGCGGCCGCGCTCGTCGGCTCGCTCGGCCTCGTCCCCTCGGTCAACGCCGGCGACAAGTTTGTCATGGGCGAGCCCGTCCACGGCTCTGCGCCCGACATTGCCGGCAAGGGCATTGCCAACCCCATTGCCTCGATCCGCTCCGCGGCCCTCATGCTCAGCTCGCTCGGCTACATCGAGCCCGCCGCGCGCATCAACGCCGCCGTCGACGCCGTCATCCTCGAAGGTAACGTCGCCACCCCCGACCTCGGCGGCAAGAGCTCGACTGACGAGGTCACTGAGGCTGTCCTTAAGCGTCTCTAGGCGGAGGGCAGGGCGTAGACGGTGCGAGGGCAGAGTGGTTGTTTGGGTGACACTGAGAGGTAGAGAAAAGGCATCTCGCAATTGTAGACATGCATCCCATGACAACGACGACTGTCCTCAGCGACCAACATGAGTCTGTTTGTGACACGACAACAACGTAGTAGCATCTGGAAGCACAGGGGTTTGACAGGGACACATGTTGATCTTGTGTCTCAAAAGCGCAGCATCCGTCCCAACACCACCAACACCTTTGTCCCACGGCTACATGACTTTCTCCAAGAACCACGGAACAATTACTCTCAATAAAGGATGCCCAATGGCCACATATCCAGATAAGTATACACCCAAGAAATCTTGACCCGGCGTACATGTTGCTTCACCTTCCTCGCCTCAACAACCTCCCTCAAAGTGTGTAAGGGCAGGAATCCCTTGTGTGCTTCCATCCAGAACGCCTCTGCTGAAGATCCACAGGAAAATGAGAATAATATCCGTAATTCCCCTGACTGGGAGGCATTCTTTGGCTGCGATCTGACAGGCCTATGGGTCGTATTCGCAAAAATATCAGCAGAGACAGGGGCCGAAACGAAAAGAGCTCTCCTCTGAACTACTGAGCAGGGTGCAAGCGGTTGGTCGGCTGGGGTTTGTTTTTCTCCTCGTGAGACCCCCGTGCTGTCCATTCACAGCGTATTTGCCGTACTCGCTGTCCTGCATTCCAGACGTGCAGGCTGTAGTCTGATGCTGTATGGAAGTGTCAGGCGCAGAATTATGGGATTATCGCCTGTTTTCGGGTGAACTACTTTTGTCTTCTCATCGCTGTTCCTGTCAAAATTGCTCCTGACTCTGCCATTGTTCAGGCCGCAGATGAAGCGGGACATGCTTGGGTGCAACGAATAGTAAATGCACAACTTAGAAACGACCATGCTTGCCCACCTGGAAGAACCACGAGAAGCTTAGCTTGACGCGGATCCCAAGCCGCCCCACCGTGCCCAACAACCACGTAAAAATCGTCAAGTCCCTCCTCGTCCCCTCAGGCGCTCGGTTCATACTCATCTAATAGAGTACCCAGCATAAGTCCCCTAGCCAAACGGTCGACGCCATTTGAATTTGTATTATACAATTGGTCCAACCGCACGGTTCCGGGTTCGAATCCCTCTCCAGTCCGTGCTTGGCGCGAATGCGACGCCTGACACTGTACCTACTGTCAGTAAACCACGCTGGGTGAAATTCGAAGACCCAACTGGGTGGTGCGCCGGGGCGACATCTTTTGTCTTTTTTGGTGGCTGCATGGGGGCTTTATACAGTCGCCGCTGGGTGCCAAGGCCAGCGCGCAAGCGTGGTGTGAGCGTCATCTGACGGCCCCTACTAGGTTTGCCATTTAGGAAGAATAATGTGTCTGAGTTATGCCCAGTGGGTGTGGCGAGGACGAGTCTATCTAGAGCTACAGAATACGGGGTCGTCACAAGTGTGTGGGGTGGTCTTTTTGCCTGGGGGCCAGATCACACCCTGCACTCTCGAGTGGGAACTGGACGAGGCATGGGCGTACTGGCACATCTTATGCCATGGTGTTGTCCGCGAGGTATCAGCGCAGCGCAATAACCCTCGCAGCCGACCGGCTGCCCGCTGCCAGAACGGAAGGTGGTGTATCTTGCCCTCGACCCCCGTGCGCTGAAAGATGCACGCCGTGGTCACTATGCCTCCTGGCCTCGTGGGTCCCTCTGGAATCCCGTGCAGGGTAGGCTGTCTGCCCGCCCGTGTCCTCTGTTGGCTTGTGATTTCCCAATCCCAGCATCTGCATCGGGAGCGCAGCTGAGGCGTGCATTGTCTCCCACTAGATCCGTCATCTGTATGTTATAAGATGCAAGTAAGATCTGTTAGACGCCACAGCGGACACGCCCGTCTCGGATGGCAACTGTAATGTCGGCCGCACGTGTCTCGGACGATCGGGGATGATATGCTTGACGTGACTTGGCTTGACGAGCTTGACGTGACATGACACGACATGACACGGCATGACATGACTCGGCGTGACATGATATGACTGACGGGATATGACAGATGGCCTAGTCACTATCGTCGACGCCTGCGTGTCGGTGAGACAATGTGTGACGGCGTGCTGCAACGTCATGCCAATCATGGTGGAACATGCCTGCTGGCCATTTGCCACCCATCTCCTTCCCCCAACTCCATCCAACTCCCCCCCACCCCCCCCCCCCCCCCCCCCCCCCCCCCCCCCCACCGCACGGGCGG